>ML262052.1:18668-113431 GCA_005239495.1 Nicotiana undulata
GGTGACCTTTTCCTTAGAATGTTTTCGATGGGCCGGCAAAATTATAGGCGATCCGAGACTTGTATCCCGAGCCCATACAGAAGGCGTGAGCTATAGCACATGAAAATCTGGGAATCGGTGAAAGTCCAGTTTTATAGCCTTAAAACGCTAAAAAATGAGTAATAGTCATGGTGAGGCAGCGACTATTGTTCCTTAAGTCATGGCGAGGTCGTGACTATTTTTCCTTGGACGCTTTTGATGGACCGTCAAAATTTTAGGCGATGCGGAACTGGTGGGCCGGGCCCATGCAGAAGGCGTGGGCTTTAGCACACGAAAATCTAGGAATCGGGCGTAATTCCAATTTTATGGCCCTAAAATGCCAAAACAACGAGTAACGATCATGGCGAGGCGGTGACTATTTTTCCTTAGGACATTTTTGATGGGCCGAAAAAATTAAGGTGATCCGAGTTTTGTAGCCCCAGCCCATGCAGAAGGCGTGGGCTTAGCACACGAAAATCTGATAATCGGCGGAAGTCTAGTTTTGTAGCCCCAAAATTTCAAAAAACGAGTAACAGTCATGGCGAGGCGGTGACTATTGTTCCTTAAGTAATTTGTGATGGGACAGAAATTTTTTAGGTGATTTGAGTCCGGTAGCCCGAGGCCATGTAGAAGGCGTGGGCTATAGCACAAGAAAACTTGAAAATCGGGCAGAATTCCGGTTTCTATGGCCCTAAAATACCAAAAAACGAGTAACGGTCATAACGAAGCGGTGACTATTATTCCTTAGATCATTTTTTGATGGGCCAAATTTTTTTTAGGTCATTCGGGTCATGTGGCTTGAACCTATGTATAAGCTGTGGGCTATAGAACAAGCAAATCTTGAAATCGGGTGAAATTTCAATTTTATGGCCCTAAAACGTCAAAATATTAGTAACGGTCATAGGGAGGTAGTGACTATTGTTACTTAGGACATTTTTGATGTGCCAACAAAATTTTAGGGATCAGAGTCCGATGGCCCGGGCCTATGTTGAAGGTGTGGGTAACATATGAAAATTTGGGAGTTGGGCGGAATTCATGTTTTATAGCCCTAAAATGTCAAAAAAAAAAGTAACAACCATGGCTAGGTGGTGACTGTTGTTCCATAGGTTATTTTTTATGGATCAATACAACTTTAGACAATTCGAGTCTAGTGGCCTGGGCCCATGCAGAACACTTGGCTAATCACGAAAAACTGGGAATCAGGCAAAAATGGCTTTCTCTAATAGAGGCTCGCTTCTTCAAGTTCAAGTTCCGATTGCTGCTTCTCATTTTGATAGGAGTAGGTGCTTGCAGCTCGCTCGCTGTCTACTAAATGAGCCTTCACCCCCACTCCACCCCGACCCCTATCTTTGATCTTAAGTAAGGTGAAGTCAAATCAATGAAGTGAACAACCCAACCTCTTTGTTTGAAGCTTTGCCAGGAAGCTTCTACTTGTTGAAGCTTTGTTTCCGCTAATTCCGAAACACAACAATAGACTTTCAACAAAAAAAGGGGAATCTTGTGTTCCAATAGAAGCATAAATGATGTGGATCTACTTTTATTGCCCTAAAACGCCAAAAATGAATAATGGTCATGAAAAGGCAGTGATTATTATTCTAAGGTTATTCTTGATAGGTCGGCAAAATCTTAGGCGATCCGGATCCGGTGGCACGGGTCCTCGCAGAAGGCGTGGGTTATGGCACATGAAAATCTAGGAGTCGGGCAGAATTCTAGTTTAATATCCCTAAGATGCCACAAAACGAGTAACGGATATGTAGAGACAATTACTATTGCTTTTAGGTCATTTTTTATGAGCCACCAAAATTTTAGGCGATTCGGGTCCGAGATTCGGGCCCATGCAGAACATTGGCTATTAGCACATGAAATAGTGAGAATCGAGCATAGTTCCTGTTTTATGTCTCTAAAATGCCAAAAAAAAAAGAGGAACATTCATGGCAGGCTATTGTTCCTTAGGTCATTTTTTATGGGCCGGAAAAAATTTAGGCGATCCAGGTCTATTCGCATGGCCCATGCATATGACGTGGTCTATAGCACATGAAAATTTAAGAATCGGGCAAAATTCAGATTTATGGCCCTAAAATGCCAAAAAACAATAAAGGACCATGGCGAGGCAGTGACGATTGTTCCTTAGGATGTTTTTGACGAACCGACAAAATTTTGGGCGATCCAGGTCCTATGACCCAGGCTCATGCAAAAGGCGTGGGCCATAGCACACGAAAATCTGAGAGTTGGGCAGGATTCTAGTTTAATGGAATTAAAATTCCAAAAACGAGTAAAGATCATGGCGAGGCGGTAACAATTGTTCCTTAGGACATCTTTCACATGACGACAAAATTTAGTCGATCTGGTGCGGTGGCCGAGGCCCATGTAGAAGGGGTGGGCTATGACACACAATAATTTGGGAATCGGGTAGAATTCCAGTTTTCTGGCCCTAAAATGCAAAATAAAAAAAAGAGTAACGGTCATGACAATTCAATGACTATTGTTCCTTCGGACGTTTTTGATGGGCAGGCAAATTTTAGGCAATAGGGGCTCGGTGGCCCAGGCCCATACAGAAGGCGTGGGCTATAGCACGAAAATTTGAGAATCGGCGGAAGTCCAGATTTATGGCCCTAAAATGCGAAAAATTGAGCAACGGTCATGGCGAGGCGGTGACTATTATTCCCTAAGTCGTTTTAAATAGGACAAAAAACTTTCAGGCGATTCGAGACCGGTGGTCCGGGCCCATGCATAAGGCATGGGCTATAGCTCACGAAAATCTAAGAATCGGGCAAAATTTCAGTTTAATGACCCTAAAATGACAAAAAAACGAGTAAAGGTGGCACATGCTCATGCAGAAAGTGTGGGCTATAGCTCACAAAAATCTAGGAATCGGGCGGAAGTCTAGTTATATGTCTCTAAAATGCCAAAAAATGAGTAACGGTCATGTCGAGGCGGTGACTATTGTTCCTTACTTGAAAATTTGGGAGTCGGGAATTCTAGTTTTATGGCCCTAAAATCCCAAAAAAGGAGAAACAGTCATTGCGAGGCGATGACTATTGTTCCTTAGGACATATATGATAGGCCGGTAAAATTTTAGGCGATTCGGTTCGGTGGCCCGGGCCCATGCAGAAGGCGTGGACCATAGCCTACAGAAATCTGGGAATCTGACAGAACTCCAATTGTATGGCCCTAAAACGTCAAAAAATGAGTAACGGTCATGGAGAGGCGGTGATAATATTTCTTTAGGACGTTATTGACGTGCCGACAAAATGCCCTAAAATGCCAAAACATTAGTAACGGTCATGGAGAGGCGGTGACTATTTTTTACTAGGTTGTTTTTTACTGGGAATGAGAGGGAACTCTAGTTTTGTGGCCATAAAATGCCAAAAAAGATAGGAACAATCATGGCGAGGCGATGATTGTTCTTTAGGTCATTTTTGATGGACTGGAAAGTTTTTAGGCGATCCGGGTCTGGTCGCCCGAGCCCATGCAGATGACGTGGGCTATAACACACAAAAATCTGGAAATCGGTCGGAATTCCAGTTTTATGGCCCTAAAACTCCAAAAAACGAGGAACTGTCATGGCAAAGCGATGAATATTGTTTCTTAGGTCGCTTTTTACGGGCCGAATTGTTTTTAGATGATTTGGGTCCTGTCGCCCGGCTGTATGCAGATGGTGTGAGCTATAGCATACGAAAATCTGGAAATCGGGCAGAATTCAAGTTTTATTGCCTTAAAATGCCAAAATTTGAGAAATGGTTAAGGCGAAGCAATGACTATTGTTCCTTAAGTTATTTTTTATGGGCCGACAAAATTTTAGACTGATTCGGGTATGGACGTCAGGATGCATGTAAATGGTGGGGCTATAGCACACGAAAATGAGGGAATCTGACGGAATTTCAATTTTAAGGCCCTAAAACGCCGAAAAACTATGAACAATCATGCGAAGCAATGACTACTTTCCCTTAGGTCATTTTTTATGGGCCGGAATTTGTTTAAGAAATTCAGGTCTGGTCCCCCGGATGCATGCATATGGATTGGGTTATAATACACGAAAATCTGGGCATCAAGCGGAAATCCACTTTTGTGGTCCTAAAATTGCAAAAAGTACGGAACGGTCATGACGAAGCGATGGCTATTGTTCCTTATGTAGTTTTTGATAGGGCAGCAAAATTTTAGGCGATTCGCGTCCATTTTTCCAGATGCATGCAAATGGCGTGGGCTATAGCACACAAAATTTGGGAATCAGGCTGAATTCCAGTTTTGTGGCCCTAAAACGTCAGAAAAAGATGAACGGTCATGACTACGTGATGGTTATTATTATTTAGGTCATTTTTTATGGGACAACAATATTATAGGTGAGTAGAGTCTGGTCGCCCGGATGCGTGTAGATGGCGTGGGGTATATAGCCCATGAAAATTTGAGAATCTGGAGAAAATCCAATTATATGGCCCTAAAACGCTAAAAAACGAGGAACGGTCATAGAGAAGCGATAACTATTGTTCCTTAGGTCATTTTTTATGGAACGACAAAATTTTAGGCGATTGGGGTCCGGTCGCCCGAATGCATGCAGATAGCGTGGGTTATAGCACACGAAAATTAGGGAATCGGGCAGCATTTTCAATTTTATGGTCCTAAAACACCAAAAACTGAGGGACGATCATGGAGAAACGATGACTATTATTGCAAAGGTCATTTTTGATAGGCTTGCAATACTTTAGGCAATTCAGGTCTGGTCGCTCGGATGCATGCACATGGCGTGGGCTATAGCATACGAAAGAAATTCCAGCTTTATGGCCCTAAAACGCCAAAAAACGAGGAACAATCATGGTGAAGCGATGACTATTACTCCATAGGTAATTTCTTATGAGTCGGCAAAATTTTGGCAATTCGGGTCTAGTCGCCCGGATGCCTACATATTGCATGGGTAATAGCATACAAAAATCAGAAAATCAGGTAGAATTCCAGTTTTATGGCCCTAAAACACCAAAAAATGAGGAACGGTCATGGAAAAGAGATGAATATTGTTGCATAGGTCATTTTCTATAGGCTTACATAATTTTAGGCGATTCGGGTCCCGTCACCAGGATCATGCAGATGGCATGGGCTATAACATACGAAAATTTTGGAATCTGGTGGAATTTTATTTTTCCCTAAAACGCCAAAAAATGAAGAATGGTCATGGAAAACCGATGATTATTGTTCCTTAGGTCGTTTTAGATGGGCCGGCGAAATTTTTCGGGTCCGGTTTCCTGGATGCATGTAGATGGTATGGGCTATAGCACACAAAAATCTGGAAATCGTTGGAAATTTCAGTTTTGTGGCTCTAAAATGCCAAAAAACGAGAAAAGGTCATGGTGAGGCAATGATTATTGTTCCTTAGGTCTTTTTTATGGGCCGACAAAATTTAAGGAGATTCGGACCCATTCGCCTGGATGCATGCATTATTTTGATTTTGATTGTGTATAATAAATCTCGGCTCTTTCTCTCTCTAGGCTCTCGGCGCACGTTACGCTAACGTATGCCCACTGGGAATAGCCATGGGGAGAAGGAGACGGCCAAAACAACATCCCGACACTGTTGGAAGCTCTATAAGTGCAAACATTATAGCTGAAACACTAGAAATAGGTAGTACACAAAAGCTTGCGACACCGCCGGGACACCAATTTCCCTCCAATTCATTGATTGTAAATACACCACATGTACCAAATGCAATAGCAAAGTTTTTAAACCTAGGTGGCATGTCAATTGAGGAACACCACTAGTCGGTATCCCTAAAATCGTTAACTGGGGCTCAAACTCAGGTGAATCTGGGAGAAGCATCAAGTGGCAATCAAAGCAGATCTCAACAATTTCATAAAGACATTCAACATGCATCCTATGGGGATGGAAAGAAAGAAGCTATATAGGAAAATCAAGTAACTAACCAGCTTGGCTCGTCTAGTAATAAAAAGAAACATGTGGTGGGCAGTGAAATAGAAGACCGGGGCAAGCATGAGACTAAGGCCACAAAAGTAGGAGGGCCTAATAAATCATGGGTTAATCTGTTTGCATGCAATAGAGCATCTGAGAATGGCATGATGCTAACATATATGGCACCAGACATTGTCAATGAAAAATTAGTAGTGAAATTAGACAAGGAGAAGGTCGAGAAGGAAACCATAAAAAGGAAGAATTCCCAGATAGTTTACATTATCGGTGAGAAACCTGGATATAACTACATGAAACAATTTGTGGCTCGCACATGGTGCAATGTGACTGAACCAATTCTTTACCTCCATGAAGAAGGTTACTACATTGTGAAGTTCCAAAATATAGAAGATCTTAAGGAAGTTTTGTATGGAGGTCCATATAATATCAATAGCAGGCCTATGATTATAAAGCAATGGGCACCAGATTTTGATCTATCAAATGAATTCCTAACAGAAATTTCTTTGTGGGTCACTTTCCCAAAATCGCCAATGAACTGTTGGGGGATATGGCTAGTGCGATTTTAAGCCTTTATTTGCAGATCAATGTACAACTAACCAAAACATAGTATCATATTCTAGGATCCTAATTGAGGTGAATGTTACTAAGAAAGTTCCAAGCGAGATAGAAATGGAAGATCCATCCGGAAGAAAATTTCAGCAAGCCATTTTCTATTAATAGAAACCAGAATATTGTGTTGAGTGCCTTAAACTCGGGCATGATTGCAGCAAATCCAAGAAAGAAGTACAAACAGGTCAGGAACAAAAAGGCAGAAGACAAAAGAGAGTAGTTCCAACCTGGATACCTAAGGGCACAGTCGCACAAAAGGAGAAGGAGGATACACATGATCATCCACCACCAAATACTATAGAGAATAGAGGATTCAAGCTCAAGAGTACAATGGCCAGGCACAACATGTACATGACACTAACCAGCAGGAGAATTGGCAATTAGAAAAGAAGGTGGTAGGGAGTCCAAGGAAAACAACAATGCTTACACAAGGAGGAACACAACACAATGAGGCAATAGCTGGAGGATATGATGTAACAATCATGAATGGATTCCAATCATTACAAGTTGTGGAACTTGAGACAGAGAAAGCCAAACCTCCTGATATAAGAGGGAAACTACAACATCAACAATGACTTGGTTAATTTGGAATATTAGAAGACTGAATAAGAGGTATGAACAAACAGAAATAAAGTAGTATCTAAAAGAAAAGTACATAAAAATAGTTGGGCTAGTGGAAACTAAAGTCAAGGAGAAGAATGTTAGGGTTATATCATAAAGTATTGCACCACATTGGAAGATAATCAGTAACTATAACAATGCCTTCAATGGAAGAATTTGGATCCTGTGGGATGAGAAAGTATACAATGTGCAAGAAATTGAGAATGATGCTCAATTCATACACTACTATGTCACAGATACAAAAAGTACCTTTGCTTGATATATGACAGTGGTGTATGGATACAATACAATGGAGAAAAGGAAAGACATATGGAAGAAAATACGGATTTTGGCACCTGGAAAACAACCATGGCTGATCAGTGGAGACTTTAATGCTATGCTAACTCCACAAGACAGAATCTCTAAAGTACTTGTGACTTTAGCAGATATTCATGACTTTGCAGAATGGTACTATAATCTGTACCTAACTGAAATCCCATGGAGAGGTGAATACTTCACTTGGACAAACAAGCAACAAGGAGATGATAGAGTCAGAAGCAGGGCGGATAGAACACTTAGAAATGATTGCTAGATGATGAAACATGGCCATCTTACTGTCAATTATGAAGATCCTTTTATTTCAAACCATGCACCAATGTTAATCCCTATTACACAGCCCACCACTAACATCAAAATGCCTTTTATATTTTCCGATGTCTGGGCTGATCATTTTGAATTTCCTCGCATAGTAGTTGAAGGATGAAATCAAAACAACATCGGGGGAAGAATGAAGAGTATTTGGTATAAACTTAAAGACCTTAAACTAAGGTTTAAACAACTGAATAAAGAGGAATACAAAGGAGTTATTGAGAGAATTGATCAAGCAAAGAATAAGCCGAAGAGAATACAAGAGCAAATGCACAATCAATATACTGATGCACTAGGTGACTAAGAAAATGATTGCTTACAGCAATTGGCATTCTGGTCCCTGATTGAGGAAAGCACATTGCAACAAAAAGCCCGAGCTAATTGGATTCAATTGGGAGATTCCAAAAACAAATACTTCTCAGCAATCATGAAAAAGAAAAGACATAAGAAGCAGATCATTGAGCTTAAATCACAAACAGGAAGGAACCTCACTGAAGATGTTGATATTAAAGAGGAACTGATGCAATTCTATAAAGCTCTAATGGGAACATCATCCAAGCATCTACCTACAGTTATAGAATGGTTATGAAAAACAGGCCAACCTTGACACATCAACAACAAGTAGAGTTGTGCACTGAAGTGACAGATGCAGAGATATACAAAGGCTTATGCTTAATAGGCAATGATAAAGCCCTTGGAATTGATGGCCAATGCAGTTTTTTCTAAAATGCTTGGCCAATTATTAAGAATGAGGTTTGCAATGCCATTAAATAGTTCTTCCGGATAGGTATTATGTATAAAGCAATTAACTGTACAACCATTACTCTGCTTCCCAAAGTGCCTACTCCAGAAACAGTAAGAGAATACAGACCTATTACTTGTTGCACAATATTGTACAAGCTGATTGCTAAGGTGTTAGCCAACAAAATGCAAATAATGATGCCATGTATTATATCATAAGCACAAGCTGACTTTATCCCTGGAAGAAGAATCTCTGATAATATCATCTTAGCACGTGAACTGGTGAAAGCTTATAATAGGAAACACATTTCTCCTAGGTGTATGATTAAAGTTGACATGATGAAAGCATATGATTCAGTTGAATGGGTGTATATTGAACAACTGATGGAGACCCTGCAGTTCCAACTAAGTTCATAAAATGGATCATGGAATGTGTTTCCTTTATTATTGAGCTAAATCACAAACATGAAGGAACCTCACTGAAGATGTTGATATCAAAGAGGAACTGATGCAATTCTATAAAGCTCTAATGGGAACATCAGCCAAGCATCTACCTACAGTTATAGAATGGTTATGGAAAAAAGGCCAACCTTGACACATCAACAATAAGTAGATTTGTGCGCTGAAGTGACAGATGCAGAGATATACAAAGGCTTATGATTAATAGGCAATGATAAAGCCCTTGGAATTGATGGCCAATGCAGTTTTTTTCTAAAAGGCTTGGCCAATTATTAAGAATAAGGTTTGCAATGCAATTAAAGAGTTCTTCCGGACAGGTATTATGTATAAAGCAATTAACTGTACAACCATTACTCTGCTTCCCAAAGTGCCTAGTCCAGAAACAGTAAGAGAATACAGACATATTGCTTGTTGCACAATATTGTACAAGTTGATTGCTAAGGTGTTAGCCAACAGAATGCAAATAGTGATGTTGTGTATTATATCATAAGCACAAGCTGGCTTTATCCATGGAAGAAGAATCTATGATAATATCATCTTAGCACATGAACTGGTGAAAGTTTATAATAGGAAACACATTTCTCCTAGGTGTATGATTAAAGTTGACATGATGAAAGCATATCATTTAGTTGAATGGGTGTATATTGAACAAGTGATGGAGACCCTGCAGTTCCAACTAAGTTCATAAAATGGATCATGGAATGTGTGTCCTCTATTAGTTACTCTATCTTGTTTAATGATGAAGCAATGGAACCATTTCCAGCTGCAAAGGCCTAAGACAAGGGGATCCAATACCACCTTACCTATATGCTATAGCCATGGAGTATCTGAGTGTGATGACCCAAGGGGTCATTTTATAAATTTAGACTACGTTTCATGCTTAATAGCCATAAAAAGACAAATTTTAAGTACCTCAATTTGTGTGCGCAGTCCGGACGTGAAACCGGAAAGCTTTTATGTGAAAATATGAGAAATAGTGATTTCTAGAATTTAAAATTTGATTATAGTTGACTTTGGTCAATATTTTGAGTAAACGGACCCGGGTCCATGTTTCGACGATCCCGGGAGGTCCGTAGTAAAATATGGGACTCGGGCGTATGTCCGGAAATGAATTCCGCGGTCCCAAGCCTTAGAAATCAATTTTTGAAAGAAATTGTTTTGCTGAAATGTTTATGAAATAAAGAAAAGAATTAATATTAGAAATCATTGGTATCGGGCCCGTATTTTAGTTCCGGAGCCCGGTACAGATTTGTTATGATATTTAAAGAGTAACTGTAAAATTTGGTAAAAAACGGAGTTCGTTTGACGTGATTCGGACATCCGGTTGAAAAGTTGTGAACTTTAAGGGTTCTTGATGAAAAGGATGAGTTTTGAGGTTTAATTCATAGTTTTACATGTTATTTTCATGATTTGACCGCACGAGCAAGTCCGTACGATATTTTTAGACTTGCGTTCATGTTTTATTTGGAGCCCCGAGGGCTCGGGTGAGTTTCGGATAGGCCACGAGATGTTTTTGCACTTAAATTTATGGTGTCTTTGTTGTTGCTGGTGCACAGCTATTTTGTGCATTGCGTTCGCACTCCTTTGAACGTGAACGCATAGGGTAAAATAGGTGGGGGTCATTTTGTTCTATGCGAACGCACCCCACCCCCCCAGATGCGAATGCATAGAGTAGTTGGGACCTGGGGAGGGGGAGACTGATTTACCCTACGTGAACGCACAGGGTAGGACGCGAACGCGGAGCTTTAGGAAATTGCTCTACGCGAACGCGTCCATGCTTAGGCGATCGCATAGAATATGAAGGGGGCTGGGGGATGGGTAGCCCTTATACTATGCGAACGCGGCCCTAGGCTCGCGAACACGTAGGCTTGAGGTATCAAGCTTATGCGAACACGGCCAAAGGCACGCGAACGCATAGAGTATTTGCCTAGGCAGTATATAAACAATTTAAAAACGGGCAGACCTTCTTCTTCCTCATATTTTCGAACCCCACAACCCTAGGAACGACTTTCTTCACCAAATATCATCCCCAAGTCATGGGTAATCAATTCTAAACTTTACTCTTTCAATTCCTTATTGTTTTTCATCACTTTTAAACCAAAAACTAAGAATTTTTATGGTAAAAATTGAGGGTTTGGGTAGAATTAGGGAATTATGTAAAAATTGAATTTTTATAGCGAATTGAGGTCGGATTTTGAAACTAATTGTATATTTGGGTTCATGGGTGAAAGGGAAAACGTTATTTGGTCCGAACCCCGAGTTTAGACCAAGCAGGCCCGGGTCGCATTTTTATTTTTTTGAGAAAACTTAGGAAAAATCATGTTTTTCAATAAAGTTAGTTCATTTAGCATAAATTGATTATATTGAGTTAATTATGATTAGATTCGAGAGAGCAAGATTCTAGAGGAAAAGCAGTAATTGAGCAGTGAGTGGCCTACGAAATTGAGGTAAGTGTTTGTTCTAACTTTGACTTGAGGGAATAGGAAACCCCACTTGTTTGCTATGTGAAATGCATGTGTGTGGTGTATAGGTGAGGTGACGAGTATCTATGCACCACCAAATTGTCTGTTAAGCATGATCCCTTTCCCGTTACCAACTTAATTGATTCTTGTCTTAATTGTTCTATGTTCATTATTGTTTCTATGACTACCTGGCCTTGTTATTTTGTTGTTAAATATTGTTGTGGTTATTTTGGAAAGAGTATTGGTTGTTTTAGCTGGTTCTCTTGTGGTACAAAACGGTTGAGCAGTTTGGCATTATTTTTACGAGTTATATATATATTTAGTATTTTCAGGAACTTATATTTCGGAGATATTTTATAAGAACTTTTGTTTTTCTTCATCCCAAATAATCACTCTTTTAACTTCCTCTTTTCCCTCATTTTTCCTCCATTTTCAAAGGAATGGCAAAGACTTCAAAAACTGTTCCCTAAAAAGAAACTCCTTCTACCTTGCGGACATCTATTGAGGAGACCGTTTCGCGTACTGCTATCGAGGAACCAACACCGGAACCTCCTCTGAAAATGTTCATCTTCGGCAAATGCCCGATCAATGCTGATTTTAAGGTTGAAAAGCCTTCTTCCATACAATGCCGATGCAAGGAGTTCTCGAGGTACATCTGCTCGATCACCAAGGATGTTCTCTCTGGAGTAAAAAAGGATTGCAATTGGGTCCACAAGCATGTAGTGATTCCTGAACCCGGCGAAGACATCACCACCCACGTCGAGCAATATTTAAGTGTTTACACTTATCCGTTTACACTGGGCCACTTGGATCCAATATTTTTCTTTATTATATTTGGAATCATTCATTAAAATCCAATACATTTAGTTTACTTTAGATTATTTTATTATGTCTTAATGGATAAATAATGCAAAGCAGTTAATCGAATTCTAACATTGGCTTGCCTAGCAAGTGTGGTGTTAGGCGCCATCACGATCCCTAAGGTTGGGAACTTGGGTCGTGACACTGAGTAGGGTGTTGGGTAATCTAAAGAAGAAAAAGAACTTCAGATATCATCCTAGATGTGGGAAACTGGGCATAACTCACCTTAGCTTTGCAGATGACTTGTTGTTATTTGCAAGGGGTGACTTAGACTCTGTATAGAAATTGCAAGACTGCTTTCTAACCTTTTCTGGTGCTTCAGGGTTACAGGCAAATACTTCTAAAAGTACAATTTATTTGGGGGGGGGGGGGGGTTACACCAACTCTCCAAATAGCCTTGTTACAAAGAACATGATATACTCATGGGGAGATGCCTTTCAGATACCTAGGGATTCCTCTGGACACAAAGAAGCTTACATTGGCACAATGGCTACCCCTCATAGACAAGAACAAAAATATCATCCTGTACAGCCAAGAAATTATCATATGCTGGAAGAATCCAATTAGTGCAATTTGTGTTATTTGGCATGCAAGTGTACTGGGCAAAAATGTTCATATTACCTGTCAAGGTAGTTAAATTGATTGAGGCATACTGCAAAAGCTATGTGTGGTCAGGAGGGAATGTCATCACAAAAAAAGCATTGTTGGCCTGGGAAAGAGTATGTCTACCTAAAGCAGTTGGATGCTATAATATCACCAATATACAAGTTTGGAATAACGCAACAATAGCAAAGACATTCTGGGATATTACACATAAGGCAGAAAAAATGTGGATAAGATGGATTCATCTATATTATATTAAAGGGCAAAACATTTTTGAAATGAACATATCAAACCAAGCAAGCTGGATGGTAAAGAAGATATTGGGGGCAAGGGATGATATCAAGCAAATGCAAAGACCCATTGTACAGAAGAAAACTATTATCAGATACATGTACAATCAGCTGCTAGGGGATCATCCTAAAGTTAAATGGAAGAAGCTGATGTACCATAACACAGCCAGACCCAAAGCTACATTTACTCTATGGTTGCACTGTCATGGGAAGCTTGCTACCACAGATAGACTTCGCAAATGGGGTATCAATGTGCAATCACTTTGTGTGATGTGTCAAGTCTCAGATGAAAGCAGGGATCACCTATTTGGGGATTGCAGTTTTGAAAGAGGATTGTGGAGCAGACTACTACAGTCGTTGCAAATGCAAAATCAAATAGGATAGACATGGGCTGCACTCTTCACATGGATAATGCATAAGCTGAAGGAAGAACAACTATAGCAAAGATTATCAAAATAACATATACAGAGTTCATACATGCAATATGGAAGGAAAGAACTAGAGATCAAGAGAGCATAGATAGAGAGATAGCATGTGTATGTAAGAGTAGAGGCACGAGCAACGTGAGGAACCAACTACAGAAGTTGATCTTTTAAATATGAAATCATAGCCTAGATTTACATATACAGATTTAGACTGCTGGATAGAAGAATCAATAGGAGGTAGGAGGTAGATTGTTTAGTTTTACTCAGAGTAGCTAGTTGTGTATAGCTATGCTTGTTTTGTAACGTTTTCACTGGTGATTAATATAATATTTTAATTACAAAAATAAACATGCTGAAAATTTAGTGTGGTATAATTTTTTTAAATTTGTGAGAATGCACCAGAGAAAAATATTATTAATTGATATTCTATGTTATATTGAATCCTATTTATATGTATACATACGACAAAACCTACTCTTATAACATAAGGGACTAAGACTAATTACATATATTCACATAACTATTCTAACACTCCCCGTCAAGATGGTGTATACAAATCATATGTATCAATCTTGTTACATATGTAGTTAATACAAGGACCAGTGAGGGACTTGGTGAAAATATCTGCAAGTTGATCATTCGACTTCACAAGCTTTGTAGCAATATCTCCGATAGTATCTTTTCCCTAACAAAGTGATAGTCAATCTCAATGTGTTTAGTTCTCTCATGGAACACTAGATTTGACGCAATACGAAGAGCAGCTTGATTATCACACACAAGTCCCATCTAGCTGATCTCACCAAATTATCTCACATGTCATCATAGCCATTGCTCGATATCCTGCTTCTGCATTAGACCGAGCAAGCACATTTTGTTTCTTGCTCTTCAAAGACAACAAATTTCCTCCTCCTAAGACACTATATCCAGACGTAGAACGTCTATCAGAAGGTGATCCTGCCGAATCAACATCTGAGTATCCAACAATCTGCTCATGGCCTCGATCCTCAAACAATAAACCTTTGCCTGGAGCTGATTTTATATACCGAAGAATGCAGACAACTGCATCCTAATGACTATCATATGGAGAATCCATAAACTGACTCACAACACTCATAGGAAAGGAAATGTCAGGTCTAGTCACTGTGAGGTAATTTAATTTACCAACCAACTGCCTATATCTTGCGGGATCGCGAAAAGGATCCCCCTGTCCTGGCAAAAATTTAGAATTCGGATTCATTGGAGTGTCAACAGGTCTAAAACATGTCGTTCATGTCTCCTCAAGAATATCTAAGGCATACTTCCGTTGTGAGATCACAATACATGAGCTAGACTGTGCGGCCTCAATACCCAGAAAATACTTTAATCTGTCCAGATCCTTAGTCTGAAAGTGCTAAAAGAGATGTTGCTTCAACTTACTAATACTATCCTGATCATTGCCGGTAATAACAATATCGTCAACATAAACGACCAAATAAATACAAAGATTTGAAGCAGAATGCCGATAAAACACAAAGTGATCAGCTTCACTATGAGTCATGCTAAACTCCTGAATAACTGTGCTGAACTTACCAAATCAGGCTCGAGGACACTGCATTAGACCATAAAGAGACCATCGCAACCGGCATACAAGGACACTAGACTCTCCCTGAGCAACAACACCAGATGGTTGCTCCATATAAACCTCATCCTCAAGGTCACCGTGAAGAAAAGCATTCTTAATGTCCAATTGATAGAGAGGCCAATGGCGAACAATAGCCATGGATAGAAAAAGGTGGACTGATGCTAGTTTAGCCACAGTAGAGAAAGTATCATTATAATAGAGTCCAAATATCTCATTATACCCTCAACAAGACGATCCTTAAGTCGATCAACCTGGCTATATGGACCAACTTTGACTGCATACACCCAATGACAACCAACGGTTGATTTACCCGAAGGAAGAGAACAAGATCCCAAGTACCACTCGTATGTAAAGTAGACATCTCGTCAATCATAGCATGTTGCCACCCTAGATGAGATAGTGCTTCACCTATAGACTTACAGATGGAAACTGAGGACAAAGATGAAACAAATGCATAATGGGATGATGACAAACGATGGTAACTTAAACCGACATAATGGGAATTAGGATTAAGTGTGGACTGTATATCTTTTCGCAGTACAATCGGTTGACTAAGAGGAGACAAGTTCACAATATTAACAGGGTCAGGTGCAGGACGTGAATCAGTTGGGCCTGATGCTGGGTGCGGACGACGATGATAAGTCAGGAGTGGTGGAGTAGTAGAAAGTTGAACTAGACTAGGTGGTGGCATTAGAGCTATAGTTGGTGGAACTAGAGCTATAGGTGGTAGAGTTACAATTGGAGTTGTAGGTAGTGGAGCTGAAACTGGAGCTATAGAGGAAGATGAATGAGAGATAGTGACCGAATCTCCAAAAGACGGAACTGGTAGCACCTCAGAAATATCTAAGTGATTACCAGGACCTGTGAAGTATGATTGGGTTTCAAATAAGGTAACATCATCAGACATAAGATACCGCTGGAGGTCACGAGAATAGCATCGGTATCCCTTTTGCGTTCTCGAGTAACCCAAAAATACGCACTTAAGAGCACAAGGAGCTAACTTATCTTTTCCTCGAGTAAGGTTATGAACAAAACACGTGATCCCAAAGACACGAGGTGGAAGAGAGAACAAAAGTAAGTGGGGAAACATGACAGATAATGGAACTTGATTCTGGATAGCTGAAGGTGGCATACGATTAATAAGATAGCAAGATGTAAGAACTGCATCCCCCAAAAAACGCAACGGAACATGAGATTGTATGAGTAGGGTATGAGAATTTTCAATAAGATGTCTATTCTTTCTTTCAGCTACCCCATTTTGTTGGGATGTGTATGGACAAGATGTTTGATGAATTATCCCATGGGAGTTCATAAACTGCTGAAATGGGGAAGGCAAATACTCTAGGGCATTATCACTACGAAATGTGCGGATGAAAACCCCAAATTAATTTTGAATTCCAACGTGAAAGGTCTGGAAAATAGAAAATAACTTAGACCGATTTTTTATCAAAACTATCCAAGTGCACCTGGAATAATCATCAATGAAATTGACAAAGTAGCGGAATCCCAAGGTAGAACTGAACCGACTAGGACCCCAAACATCTAAATGGACTAAAGTAAAAAGTGACTCTACTCGATTATCAATACGCCGCGAGAAATGGAAGCAGGTATACTTACCGAGATGACATGATTCACACTCTAGAGTGGACAAGTGAGATAAGTCAGGTACCATTTTCTGAAGTTTTGACAAACTGGGATGTCCCAACCGTTTATGTAATAAATCTGCTAAATCAGTAACAGGACAAATTATTGAAGGAAGACAAGATGTGAGTCCATGTGATTTTGCAGGATAAGGTAATAAAGTCCATCTGATTCACTTCTGGTACCAATGATCCGCCCCGTACCACATTCCTTTATAAAAACAAGGTCATCAAGAAATTAAACATCACATTTAAGTGATTTGGCTAAGCGACTAATGGCTATGAGATTAAAAGGACTACCAGGAACATAAAGAACTGAATCTAAAGGTAAGGAAGGAAGTTGACTTGCTTGACCAATTGCAGTTGATGGTTTGAGACCCATTGGCCATTGTGATTGTTGAAAGAGATTGAGAATATGAAATACTAGTGAAAAGAGATTTGTTACCAGAAATATGATCAGATGCACCTGAATCAATGACCCAAGACTCAGAGGTTGAAGATTGAGAGACACCAGTCACGCTACTATCTGTTTGAACAACGGAGGCTATCCCCGAAGATGTCTGTTTACATGATTTATACTAAAGGAACTCAATATAATCCAGTAAGGAAACCATCTAGATTGAATTCAACGCATTGGATCCGACGGGTTGTGAGTCAAAGGTTTCTTATAGGAATGACATTATAATGTTCACATCGGAAAAATCAGAAACCCTTATGGAAATTACTATTAATGCTAGCAAAATCAGAAAATTTTCTGGAAATCAATGTTCCAGCCGGAAAAATCACTATTCACGCTGGAAAAATATAAAAGTGGTCGAAATTTAGTTTAAATGGGATGGGTAGGCTCGGAATTGCAAGGCGATGACACTGTCCAAAAGAAACCTTTTCAAATTCTGGCTGGAACAGCCCTCACACGCCGCCTGCGACAGATCTCTAGCAGGCGCGTGGGGTCATGTGAGTGTACTTTTTCAGGTGAATCTTTTTGGGGTTTGGTCGCCTATTTCTTGGGAACCTTTTGGTGGTGTTGAATTTCGCACAACACTGATAACTAGTGACTTTGACGCAAATAGTCACTTAGGTCCCCGGAAAATCGCACGGTGATCGGGTTCTTTCTTCCCGGATGTCGCTGGAATGACGCACAACGATCTCTTCTCACTGTTGCTCTGATACCATGCGAGAATGCACGACAGAAAAGGCTTATTAATTGGTATTCTATGTTACAATGAATCATATGTATATGTATACATAAGACATAACATACTCCTATTACATAAGAGACTAGGACTAATTACATATATTCCCATAACTATTCTAACAAAATTAACCAACTGAAGGTTAATTTTATAGATAGTCCCTCAACTTTTACTTTGTTACATTAAGTTTATTAAACTATCATTCTGTAAATAAAAAAGCATTCAATTTTACCTAATATTTCAAAAGTTACCATTTTTTGTAATAAAAAAATCTACTTTATTTTGGCGTAAATATCACAATAAGTCATTAGGAGAAACAAAAGAGACATTTATATGATACTTTGGTAAAGTTGAATTACTTTTCTTTTATGATTCTTAGGCAAGGTTGAATGATTAATTTGTTATAAAAAATAATTAGTGACTTTTTGTAATATTTAAGCAAAATCGAGTGATTTTTATGTTACAAAAATAGTATAGCTATTTTAGTTTAATAACATAAAGGAAAAGTTGAATGATAATCGATGAGATCAATGCAAACAACCGAACAACAATAACATATTTAGTATATTCTTACAGATAGAGTTGAGAAAACGCTAATGACTAAACAATAATAACATATTCAATATATTTTCACGAGTGAGTTAGATAGATAGTGTATATTATAAAGATAAAGAAACACAACCGACCGAACATAACAATTAAGACCACTAGCTAATATAAGAATCTACTTTTCAGAAATAAAAATATTTATTTATTAATTGTACTTTCTAGAGTTTACTACGCATCATCTACTTAACACAATCCTCTAAATGTTTGAACCGTTATAAATAGAACAATCAAACTCTATCCATATCATGTTAGAATCTTTTTTAATGATCAATCCTTATTTCTTTTTCCTGCTTAGATGCTAGAAATGGTGGTCCGTCTCATCGATTGATACAATTTTCTTGCTGTGCAAAAGTAGAATTATAAATCTGACAAATATGTTTTGGTCGCTACCTGACTTCTTTTAGATAAAGTTCCTCTTTCTAAAAAAGAGACACGTTCTTTCCGTTTTTGGAAAGTGACATATTTGTCAGGCTTGTGATTCTCCTTTGATGGCATAGAAAATAGTATCAATCGGTAACTGGATCTCCATGCGTCTGAGTCGGATAAAGAAACGAGTATATGATCGGACACTTATCCGGCGCCGGCAATCTTTCGCCGGGTTTTCAGGTTTCCGGTGATGATTTTTTGAATAAAATTGTTCTTTTTATTCAAACCCCTAAATTGATTAACCCTTCGAATTAAATCTTGTTGATTTTTTGTGACTATGTCTCAGCTTTTTGAAACCCTAGCAAGTTGCTTCAGTTTAAATCCCAAAATTTGAACCCTAAATTGCTTTAACTAATAGACCATTAAGAGCATGTTGCTAAATCTATTTAAAATTGATTGGACTAATTTTTTTCTTTAAGTAGAAACGAAATTGGCTGATAAATTTTTCCTTCAAAATTTAGTTTTTCTCTGTGTGCTGTTGAGTTTAAAAGCATTTCTGATTTTAATAATAAAGTAAATAACTTTGAGTTGTGAGAAGCATTTAACTAGGGCTTCTTTAGTGTTCACTTTTAGTTAAGTTTTCACATTTTTACTTCTTTTTTGCTATAGCTTATTGGTGCTTTCTTCAATCCTGTAATAATTAGTTTCATCCTTTTCCATAATTTTGAACTTTTTATTTTCAATTCCGTTATGATTCCAAGGTTTATTAAAGTTTCATGATAGGATTTCTTAGTTACTGATTACTTTTCATATTTGCTGAAATCGGCTTGTTTAATTACCTGTTATGGTGCAGAATGTAGCGTCCTGTGCGGGGAGAAGTATTGTGAGATTCTACCAGTTTATTTCTTGTCAATACATTAAGGCGATAGTGTGCTCTCATGTCTCAGAAATAGTAAAAGCTGTAGTTGACGTGCCTTTTCTTATTAGATATATGTTGAAGTATGGATACTCTTATGTATAAGTAGATATTTTGAATGGAATAAACTTATCCTACTATAGAATCTTACTATGAAAATAAGATGTGTGGATGAAAATGAGCGCCAGAAGTATGATTGCATCTGCGTATGCATCAATTGCATACCAGAATTGCTATGATATTGCCTCACTAGATCTGATGTAATGTTTTAGGGGAAACCTGGACTTTGGCTTCGGCACCTATCCCCTGTGACCCTGCAAATATCTAGTCAAAACCTAATGTAACAGTTTTAAAAGAAGTCAGGTTCCTAACTTCCTTAGAACTTGCTGAACTGTTTCTCTTTTAAAAGAAGTCGTTTATTTTCTCATTTCCTGGTGATTATCAGACTTATGGCAGTTAGGAACATTATTCATAAAGATGGTACAGGTGATTGCACCTTTGTGCTGACTAATTTTATTGGCTGGAGCTTCTCGGACACTTTGAAGATTGAAATGCCTTTTTTCCCCTTTTGGGTTGGGTTTTTTTATGCTGACAATTCCTTGTTGGAGACACTCCATATTTTCTAATTATTCTGATTGGTACTGACAACTATAACTTCTAATCTTTGTTGTTTTCTAAAGCTTGGTTTCTTTTGTGTCTGTGTCTGTGTCTATGTACTTCCATTGTTGACTATGAATATTACATGTCTGAACAATTATGATTTTTCACATCATAACGAGGAATCTCTTAAATGAGCCATGCTCTTTGAATAGGAATAAAATATGTTGTTTTCAGTTCTTCACACTTTATGGGCCTTTTTATACTTATGTGATAGCCTCTTTTCATATGTGTTGCAATTACCTTTTTAATTACATCTATTAGTGAGTATGCACCGGGTATGTTGTTGTTAGGGGTCGTTTGGTAGGATGCATTAGGTAAAATAATGCATGCATTAGCTTTGTGTATTAGTAATACTTTGTTTGGTACACTTTTTGAACCTATGCATTAGTTATGCAAGCATTAGTTATACACTCTATTTGATATTATCTTATGCATAACTAATGCATAAGAAACCATGGTATTAACAATGCAATGGGCTTTAATGCATGCATTAACATAGTTAAAGACAAAAATGTCCTTCAAAATTTATACTTGATTAAAATATTCTATTATATAATGCAAGTTTGAAATAATCCAAGAAAATGAGAAATAAAATTATATCCCTACTAAATAAATAAATACTTAGTATTTTTTTTAATAAATAAATATTAAGTTCTATACTACAATATAGGTAGACAAATCAAATATTTTTTTAAAACATTTTTCATATACAAACATTCTTCAACATATGTTTCTTTTAAAAAGATAAAGTGATGGACTGTTATGAGGGTATTTTTGTAAACAAACAATTTTTTTAGAAATTGTGCAATGTTTTAATACATCAAACGAAACAATGGATAAGAAATATGTCTGCATAATTAATACCAGCATAAGTAATGCAAGCATAACTAATACCAACATTACTAATACATCTTATTCAGCATTATTCTTATACACTCTACCAAACGACCCCTTAGTGTGTATGCATCTAGAAAGCAAGCTGAAGAGCTAGATATAGAACCTTGGTGACATGTCTTGACTCAAGACAGTTAATTCTTGATTGTCGTACTCATACTGGAGCCAATTTGCACAACTACTAAGAAATCAAACTAGTGAACTCTCAAAGAAGTCACTCTATGCAACTTGGTATGTCAAGATAAAACCAAGCATGTGGCAGTTATTCCTTGCATTGGCGAAACAACTTGGGTTATGCCCAGGACTGCTTGTGATCTTTTGAAGTGGTGGAACAATGTAGGTGGCTGGGGAAGGAAGAAGAGATGGTGGAGGGCTATACCAGCATGCATTTGTTGAATGTCTGGAAGGAAAGAAATGATAGGTGTTTCGAAGATAGGAGGAGTTCTTTACAGAAAATTAAGCTCAACTGTATTTTGTCCTTTTATTTTTGGTGTAAAGAATTTTGCGTAGATGAAACTGAGACTTTATTAGAGTTGTTAAAGTCCTTGTAAGAAGAATCTTGGACAGATGTAAATAGGTCTCTTCCTTCTTCTTTTTTTGTAACTGTGATTTCCAACACAAGCTTTGTGTTGATGAATATACTGTTACCTTTATAAATAAATAAAAAAAAGATAAAACCAAGTATGTTGTGGCAGAAAGCTTACAAACTAGAAATAACAAGCAGCCAGAAATTAGTGGAAAGTTATTAGGAGACCTTTTAAAGAATTTCAATACTCTGGTAATTTTCAAAGTGCAAACTTAAAATCTGAAGGTGTGATCTGCTACTGCAATTTGATTAGCTCATGAAATTTTTGCAGTGTTGCATCCGTAATGTGTCACGCGGACAAAATAGCTGCAAGCTTTTCAACTAACATTGTTGTTGAGGGACTCGTCCCTAGAATGTTGTGGATAAGAGTTAGTAGTGAACAGTTATAGTGGTGCAGTGCTTATGCTTTCCTATTTGTAGAGAGAGAGACAGGAAGAATTCTCATAGTATCGCTTATGTTGAGATTCGAGCTTGGTTCCCAAGGTCATTACTCTCCTCTTCGACTTCTAGACTATCCCATTGAGGGTGTATATGACAGATGGCTATTATGGAACATTTATTCCTCTCGGGACATAATGTTGATAGTTCTGAGCTAATAGCCTCCTCCACAGGTAATTCCACCATTGTTTTTGGCTAAAATTATAGGCTGAAGATCCTCAGATTACTTTGAGGTTTGAAGTCCTTTCTTTTCCTTTTGGGTTAAACAATTGGACAGTCTTTATTGTCTTCGTACAATAGAAGTCAGCACGAAATAGCATTAGATGCCTGGGCAGCAGTTAAGTTGTTGGTTCATTACGATAAAACTATCAAATGAACCTTGATCCTAGCATGGGAATAATTTAATTTATGTTTTCTTAGAAGGAAAATTGAGTCAAACCAAACTGTTAAGTGTGAACACCTAGTCTGAAGTTGATTATTTTTTCTAACTTAAAAGAAGTGCTGACCAATTACTGTAATCTCTACTGTTTTGTATTTGTCTGCAATAACTATCTGTATAATTAATGTAATCTTCTCTTTGTTTATTTTCAGTTAATGTAATCTTCTATTATTCAAAAGTAGTAGAATGCATTTATTACTACGTGAAAACACTTCATCGTATCATACTTTCTGGTTGGTTATAAATGGTGAAAGATTCATATCCTAACACATGTGTTTAGTTTTTGTCAGATCGATCAATCTCGTTCCTTTTTCTTTCTTAGATGCTAGAAATGGTTGTCCGTCTCATCAAATGATAATCTTTCATGTTATATTTAAGGAGAATCACAAACCTGACAAATATGTGTGACCATCTCTAAAAGAAAGAATACAGTATTTCCTGGTGTTTAGATAAATTTTTGTCATTTCATTTACAAAAGAATGCCCTGTTTGTGAAAAAAATGTCATATCGCGTTCTTGAAAAAGACACATTTGTCAAGCTTGTGATTTTCCTCTAATAGCATGGAAAATATTATCAACTGGTGAGTGGACCTCCATTCATCTGAGTTGGAAAACGGAACGGGTCATTGATCGGGTACTTCTCCGGCGCTGGAGCTGGAGCACTAACACCGATTTTCAAGATTTCAGTGATGTTTTTGAGGCGGTGAAATTGTTTATTTCCTTAGAACCCTAGATTGATTAACCCTTTGAGTGATTCTTATCCTGTTCCATGATTGTTTCTTGTTTTTTTGTGTGGATGTGTGCAGATTTTGGAACCTTATTAGCTGCTTCAATTTAGTTACCAAATCTTGAATCCAAATTTGCTTTTAGAAGAAGCTAGGAAGATTTTGATAATGTAATTTCTGGAAATTGTTCTTTTATTGACTGTTATGATGTATTCAAACTCTAGAAGATTAAGTTAGCTTACTAGTGCATCCACGAAACCGTAGATGAAACTAATTTGAATTAATTTACTGATTACGATTAGTAAGCTCTATTGCAGGAAAAGGAAATGTTTCTAAAACTCGACGATAGGATTGCTTGGTAAGTGATATCATACTCATCTTTGATAAAATCGTCTTGTTACTGACCTGCTATTTTTGAGCTTCTGTTTCTTAACATGTTTATGTCAGTATTATCCTATTCTGTTTTTTGTTACTTGGCAGACTTTGGGTTTCCTTCAACACTTCCACATACGGATGGCTCATCTGAAGGAGTTTCTTTTGAAACGAGAGCCCGTCCAAATGTGAAACCTGTTTGGATACCCCCTGCTATTCGAGATTCATAAATGTTTGAGGAGAAGCAGCCACTTTGGAATTATCTTTGGTTTATCTAAGTAATAAATTGCATGCTGATGATATATCTGAAGTCTGAACAAAGTGGAGAATGGAGACTCGTAATTCTGAAGTGTTATCAGGTTTTGGTGCACAAGGTAGCATATCGTCGAGGAGAAATTTTACGTACTTAATTTTACGATTTATATACATGTAGGCCATAGTGTTCTCCCATGTCTCATAAATAGTCAAAATCATAGTTGGCATCCCCTTTCTTATTAAATGTATGTAAAAGCTTTTGATTCTCATATATATAATTAAGTAGCTCTTTAGACCCGAACAAGGTTGACCTACTGTAGAATTCTCGAATTTTAAAAGATGTTTGGAGCGAACTTTGCTATACTTTAGAACATAGTTATGCTTGATCAATTTGTCAGTGCGATTATAAATGAGTATGGTTTGTGAACATCACTGCGATTTTTTATGCTTTTTTACCTCTGCCAACTTCTTAGCTATATGCCCCCCCCCCCCCCCCCCCCCCCCCCCCCCCCCAGGAAACCTGGAGGTCTGCTTGCTCATCTACCCCTAGCATTATCAAGACATAACCTAATGTCGAGAACCTTTTAGCTGATGAAGTTAGTGTCCCAACTTCATTAAGAACTTGAGGAACTATTTTTCTTTTGTTGGGTATGTAGAAGTCCAACTCCCCTGCTCTTTGTATTCTCATTATCTGGTTATTAATTTCTTAAATTGTGATGTATCTGACTTTTGGCTGTTAAGAAACATTTAATGCAGTTAATGCTGAAGTTGTAGCTGCTTTCTACAGGGAAGTCCACCTTTATTGCTAAAGCTATTGGCTGAAGCTTTTCAGACCACTTTGAGGTATGAAATCCCCTTGTTTATTTATGTCGAATTTACGTTTCCCTCTGTCATTCTAGTTTTAGACTCTAAATACTTTCCAACTGTCATGTTTGGTGCTAATAATCTTAACCTCAATATTTTTCTTGTGTAATGGTGCTAGTCCTTGTCTCTATCAACAATAAAGACATGCCGCCGCCTCATTAGGATAAAACACTTCATGCTAGAAATAAATGTTCATCGACACTTTTTCTACTCGAGTCAAGACTGTAACTCTGAATTCTCAGAACTCGTATTGGAGCCACTTCGTAGAACAAACTACGAAGAACTGAAAAATACTAAATCTATCAAAAAAATCATTCCTATGCACCTCGGTATAATAAGTTGGAAAGTAAAAGCAAGCATGCTGTGGCAGCAATAGTTACAACCCTGAAATAACTGTCAAAAAGTAGTGGAAAGCATCAGGAGAGCTTCACTTCAGTATCTTGGTAATGATCTAACTTAAAGTATGAACATGTGATGTACTATCAGAATTTTTCTTGTTACGGCATGATATATTTGTGAGGGTTGCATCTGTAGCTTATCATATGGTCATATAGTCGTGGGCATTTCAACTGAATTTAATTCTTGCTGAGGAACTCGTTCCCCACATATTATGAATAGATATTTAGTTGTGTAATATTAACAGTTGTCGCGTCTCTCACCCTTCCTATTTGTCAAGTAAATCCGCTTGTTCTCCACACTTTTGTTCCCATAGGTTGTTTTATTAGCCTTCAAAGGGCTGATCCAATTTGTAAACTTCTCGACACCAGCCTTGAACTATTAGTGCAGGTGTTATGGCTATTGTAGGCGTATTAAGGTCGAAGAGGTTATGGGAGCGATGCGTAAGATGAGCAGGGGAAGAGAGACTGAGCTAGACGAGATCGTGGTAGAATTCTGGAAGAGTGCCGGTCGTGCAGGCGTGGAGTAGCTTACTGGGTTGTTTAATGTTATCTTTAAGACGATGAAGATGCCCGAAGAACGGAGGTGAAGTACGATGATTCCTTTGTACAAGAACAAGGGTGATATCCAAAACTGCAATAACTATAGGGGTATCAAGCTGCTGAGTCATACTATGAAAATTTGGGAGAGGGTGGTAGAAGTCAGGGTGAGGAAGAGTGTGTCTATTTCGAGAATCAGTTTGGATTATGCCGGGGCGATCAACTACAGAAGCCATTCATCTGGTGAGGAGATGATTAGGCAGATCTGGCACTACTTCAGCTCACTGATGACATGACCCAAGATAGAAGGGCGTGGAGGTCGAAGATTAGCGTAGTTGGCTAGTAGGTAGTCGAGAGTTCCCCGTTCTTTTTTAGTAGTATTAGTAGCTCCCTTTTTTTTTTGTTCGCTCTGTGTATCGTATTTTCCAGTTTGTTACTGTTTGATGCTATTTTCTTTTACTTGTTTTGTTGTTGTTGTTGTTGTTGTTATTGTTGTTACTGTAGTTTTCTTTTTCCCCTTTTTCTTATCGTCGTTTGTCCCTCTATTCGTTCTTTCTTCTTCGTCTTCTTCTTTTCTCTCTTTTCACCTTTTCTTGAGCCGATGGTCTATTGGAAACAGTCTCTTTACCTCACCAGGTAGGGGTAAGGTAAGTGTACACACTACCATCTCCATACCCCACTTGTGGAATTATACTGGCTATGTTGTTGTTATTGTTGTCGTTCTGAAATCAAGCTGGTTGGTAGAATGACGCCTTTTTATATTTTCCTTCTGAAGAAAGAATTATCTGCATTAGGGAAGGAGTTCACTTTAGTGCTCATGTAATACAGCACGCCCTTGGAAATTCTCTTGTTTATGACTTTCTTTGGTACTTTCCTATGTTACAGGGATTGCCGCTGCCTCCTGAGCCTAGTATATTCCATGTCTTCGGCTTATCATTTCCCCAGGTATCCTTCTGTTTTTTTATAGTTTTATGAATGTGTTATTGAAACGAATTGTCAGGATATCGATAACCTGTGAGGGTAAAGTCAAGCTAATATATAGGGACTACGGCCAAGCAGAGATGTGGTGGTTTGGATAGTTTGTAGTTTGCTTGCATATTAGGTAGCAAATTGTTCAGGTCTCTGAGCTCAAGAGGCGACTAAAATCGTCTATTTGAATTCCATGTCGCTTGATTTAACCCTGTCTTACTATGATATTTTCTTCAAGAATTTGTTGTAATGCTTAAATAACGAATTGAATATTCAGGTAACTAAAAAGAAAAAAGAATTTGAGCTCTTTTATTGGTTGACTTTTAGCCATGCGAAACCCCAAGCTGGCGAATAAGCAAGTGATTGGTCTTTTTTAGTCTTTATTAGCTTAATCGGCAACTAGCAAATGCATTGAAGACTAAGTGTTCTCGCCCCCCCCCCCCCTCCCCCCCTCCTTGATTGATCGAGAGAGAGAGAGAGCAGACTATCACAAGTCACAACTCGGTGTATTTCCACAAGTGGGGTTTGGGGAGGGTAGGATGTACGCAACCTTACTACCCTGGAAACTCCAACCGGAAGGATAGAGAAACTGTTTCCGATACACTCCGAGCCAAGGAAATATCTCGAGAAGCAGAATGATTGGCATATTCTATGGAATTTGATGATTAGTCCCTACTTTGGATGTCATGGGATCCATCAAAAGGACAATAAAGCGCCATTAGTGTCCCTATGCTTTGTCCTCCAAATTCCTTTTTAGTTGAAAATGCTCAGATAATAGGCAACGGTTGTTGTCTCAAAAACCTTTGATGAAAGAGTGCCAAAAAGGGTTAAAGTAGCAAAATTTGTATGCCAAGAGAATAATTACCAACGGTTGGATTTTACCAGACATAAAAGGAGTTTTCATCATTAAGAGGTAACTTTATGGTAAAAGTTACACAATTATTCATAAGAGTTTAAAATATATGCATTGTTAAATAATTTTTACACCATCAGTTTATTCAAAGAATATCTATCGGCAATTTCCTTAAAATATAGGATTTATAATTTTGAATGTAAGCCAGATTATCTGCTACGACAAGTAAAGATTAGAGGGAGATTTAGCCTTGAAGTACAAGGGTGATCTGAACCTAATATTTTTTATGCGAAGCATAAAATTTACGTGTAAAAATTTACTAATATATGAACTCTAAATCTCAAATACACAATGGGTTCAATCCTAAAATCTTAGAGGTTGGACGCGTAAAATTTAAATTCTGAATTTGCATATGGAAAAGATGACGTGATGATGTAAAATTTTCTTTTTCTGGCAATATATTTTTTCCTCTTTCTCACAAATCAACACTTCAATAATGGATGCAAAGTTTCATTAGAAAATTTAGGTTATAAATACCATAGGTAAGAAAACAAATTAAGAAGAGCATAATGAATGCTCCCAAATGAATTACTAAGCATAGGAAAATTTTATGAAACTTTATTCCTGCCCCTATGATTTATTCAGGAATAATCGTTTAATATCAATTAAAGAAGAAGTAAAAAAATGAATATTACTACTAACACTAAATATCATAAACCCTTTCAGTAGACAATACTCAATCCTCAAACAAAAAAAGAAATTTGTTTTCACTTCACATGAAGGAAAAGAAAAACGAAATTTATAGTCAACCAACTATCTACCTGGTTAGAAAATCCCACCCCACCACCCAGTGATGGACCCAAGATTTTGTATAAGCGGATTAAATCTTAGAAGTACAAAATCATAGCCGTAAAATAGTAATTGTCAAATGGGTTCAAATAAAATATTTATAGAAAATTTATGCTGCTTAATAATTTATATATACACAATATTATTTTTTGGTGAGGCGACAACTGAACTCGCTTGCCACCACCTGCCACTGCCACCACCCCTCAAACCACAAACCAAACATACTTAAAAAAATATATAGAGAGAGAGAGAAAGAGAAAATGGTAGATGATTTCTTTTATCTGTTTAAAATTTAGTGAACAAAGTTATCCGATATTTGTTTAAAATTTAATGAATAATCGAGGTGCACACAAACTACAACGAATAAAAATAAAGAAAGAAAAAAGAGAGAAGCCTCAAGAATAGTTACTAGTTACAGCTACCCTAAAATGGAATTATATTACTACAACTATTTTCTATTTCTCTCTTACTTCTTTGCTTCTTCTGTTGCTGCTGTAGTGGTAGTTTCTGCTGGTGGTGGTGGTGGTTTAGCTTCTTCTTGTGGTGGTGGCGGAGGCGGCGGAGCAGTTGAAACACCACCATCAATACAACTTCTGCATTTCCTCTCAACCCAACCTTCAATATCATCTTCACCTGAACCACCAAAATGTCTACCACCACATAACCTAGCAATTATACCAGCAATAACACCAAGTATTGTTATCACTGCTAATACAACTAACAGTGTTTCTATAGATGTATGTGTTGAGTGGTTTTCCTCCACCATTACCACCGCTACCGGCGGCGCTTCCACTAATGGTGGCAGCTCTTTCTCATTCTCCATTGAAAAAAAAATAAGTTTTTGAAACTATGACAAAATGAAGCTTTTTAAGGTGAGGTGAAAATGGATGACAAGGGTTGAAAGAGAGTGTGAAAATGAGTTTGAGAGGAGTCTTGGGTTGTACTTGGGGAGTTTATTAGAGTGTTAAAGAGGCTGAGTTGGAGAAAGAAAATCCTTTTTTTTTTTTAAAAGTATATGGTTGGTTGATGGTAGATAGTAAAAATTTGTGGGTGAAAGTTAAAAAAGGACAGCTCGGTGCACGATTATTCTGCGTTCACGCATTGATCCGAGAGTTGCATTCCAAAGAGTGTGATATACGCAGCTTACCCTGATGCCACAGCTCAAACCCGTGACTTTTAGGTTACACAGAGATAATTTGACCGTTGTTCCAAGACTCCCCTTCCTGTGGGTGAAAGTTGAGATAGTAAAACACTAAAGCTAGCATATAGTTTAAGATAAAAGGTCAGTTCGGTTCACAAAGCGCCCCGCGTTCATGTAGGATTCGGGGAAGGATCATATCTCAAGAAGTGTGATATAGACAGTCTGTCATAATACTAGCATTGGTTACTGGTTTTACTGCTTGAACCCGTAATTTATAGGTTACATATAAGTAACTTTATTTGATGGTAGATAGTACAATTTGTGGGTGAAAGTTGAAATAGTCATAAAGTTTTGGAAATAAATTGTAAGATTTTTTTTAAATATATATGTGTAAGTTAAATATATTCAAAGTATTGAAGTTATTCTTTTAAATGAATGTTGTGGGTTGTGACGAATCTTTTTATTTTTTTACATCCCGTTTAGACCTAAGATATTGCCTAATCAGTTGAACCCAAGTGACTGCCTAACTAGGAGATTAAAAAAAATGAACTTTTGTATTAAATTAGTTCTAATAAATTATGTCATTAAGTATAAATTACTTTCCAGAAAGATAAATATATCCTTTTTTAAGCCGTTTTAAAATAATAATGTCACATGAATAAGACATAGGAATAATACATCATGCAAGACTGGCTATTAAAAGAATAGTTCGGTGCACAAAGTACTCCATATTCATACAAGGTCCGAAAAAAGTTTATATTGTAAAAGATGTGTTGTAAACAGTCTAACCTAATGCAAACATTAGCGGCTACTTTCACGCGTTGAATCCGTGACCTATAAATTACATAGAAATAACTTTATCGTTACTTTACGACTCAAACCTGTGACTCGTGTAACCTATAAGTGAAATTATTTTACCGTGACTCCAAGGTCCCCTAATGGGGCAAAATAATAATGAAGAGGGTGACTTTTCTGTGTTGTAATAAAGCTGAAGAAAGATCAGAAAATAGGATTCATTTTTGAAAATATGTTGCCTTCAAACAGTTTAGTGGGCCCTGAACATATGAACCTTTTCTTTTTGTCTTTTTGAAAGTTAGGATTAGGATAATATCTTTGTTACCCTTATTTAATTAGTACAGTTATAATATACTATTGAAATGGAATATATAGTTCTGCTTAATGTCAAAAACAAGTACAGATTTTTAGCTGCATGACACAGAGCAGATATCCATACTTTTAAGTAACTATTTTATTTTAAAAATATATATTTCATATTAACTTGTCAATTTTTGCAAATTAAGAGAAGGTTATATGTTTTTTCCTATTTTACCCTTATCAATAATTACTCATTTCACAAATTATTTTCTAAGATTTCTCAAAATACTATCATTATTATGGCTACTTTGGTAAAACATTTCATCTATAATTTCTTGAAGGGTGTGCAAAGTCCAATGCAGACAAGTAAAAATAAACAGAGGAAGTATTAGTTTTTTACAAGAAATTTTGTATTTTCATGTACATTTTTGAAATAATAATTAGTGTGGTAAAATAAATGTCATTAATAGAAAATGTGAAAATTTCAATAGGTAGTCTACTACATAATAGGAGTAGGAATATTTACAGTTTAGTTGCAAAGTTTAGGATTTCTTCGTTTAGGTTACTATAATTAGAAAATTAGGAGTATCTAAATTGAAATTAAATTTGAATTTATAGTATGACTGGCTATTACTGCGGCCTAGATCCAAGTACTCACTTACCAAACCCTGAGTATATGGAATCACCTTTGTTAGGGAGCGATTTATCCCATAATATGAGATTTTTTAGCGTAAGTCCGGATTTAATCGAGTGCCAATATAAGTACCGGACACCGAATGGAAACAAAAAAAGTACCCAAAATAGTACGGGCTAGCTAGTTTTCGGAATGGTTACTGAAAAGTAGTCATCGTTTGCAAAGTCATTGAAAAATAACAACTATTTTGCTGTAGCACGGAAAGTTTCAACATAATATACTGGAGATTGGTGCACTTGTGTATGAACTTCCAGCATATTATGCTGGAACTCCTACACACAGAAAGTTCCAAATAATATACTGAAGATTGGAGCACATGTGTATGAACTTCCAGCATATTATGCCAGACAAGTATATTATGCTGGAAGTTCACATGTGAAAAATTCGAACTCCAGTATATTATGATAGAATATTTTCCAGATTTTGAACAGTGTTTTTCGTCCAAATTTATCTTTACATGAAAAATGATTAAATTCCGATTACGTTTAAAACTATGACTATTTTACAATTACCACTTGTAAATCTGGCTATTTTTTAATTTCATGCCACTTTAAGAAAACACCACTTTTAACCTTGTTTTGAGGACTTTGGGATTTCTTTAGTGCTATAATTTCTGGACTATTTAGTTTTTTCTTGAACCTTTTTTCCACTTTGGTAATCAATTTAAGGTTGGTTTTGGTCTTTTTAGGTGTAAAAAATACATTTTTAAAGTCCAAAATGTCATTGCAGTCTATAGTGCATTTTCTAATTTTAAGTGCCCGTTTGGACATAAAATTTTATGGAAGATTTTTCTAAATTTTTTTTTTTTTTTCGAAATCAGCGTTTATTCATAACATTTTCAATTTTCACTTGAAGATACATTTTGAAAATTTTAAAAACTGCAAAAAACTATTTTTCAAAATTTTCACTCACAAAACTTCAAAAACAATCAAAACTGAAATTTATGTCCAAAAATTCAACTCTAAATTTCAAACACCATTTTCACTTAAACTTATTTTTCACCACATTTTCGAATTTTACACTTCTTATGTCCAAACGCCTACTAAAACAAGTCAAAAAAAGGTAGTGTTACAATGTCAGTGGTGCGTAATAGTAATATATTTCTGTATGTGTCTACTCCCAAAAGTTCTTTTTATGGGGAGGGGGGTAGGGGGGGGTGGAATTTTTGTCTTCATTGGTATCACATGTTTGCCTTTGAAAATGAAGTGAGACCCCCAAGATTTTGATTGAATAGTTTTACTAGATATATATACTATTTTTTTTAGTTTTTCTTTTGTAGAAAATTTTCCACTTTCTGTCTTTAGTAATTTTCCAAATAGGGTTAAATTTGCTCCTCTAGTATTAAAAATTAAATAATTTTGTCCTCCGTTAGATATTTAATCTAATATCACTCTCCTCACTAGCCAAAGTTACTTTTTTGCCCTTGACTCCTAACAAAGTTCCAACTTAAGGATATTAAACTAGAGTAAAAACTGAGGGATAAATTTGGACATTTTTTAAACAAAAAAATTCATGTCGACTCCTATTATTTCATGATAAACCTTCTATAATGGTGACACTAATACGAGACGATATGGTAAATGCTATAGACAATGATGTGAATGAATCAAAAGATGTATATAAGACCCCGAGGGTTTTCATTGAACGATTCCAATCTTATATATATTTTTCGTACATATTACCCTCTTTAGACTCCATTTATGAAATGGTATTGTGTTTGTTGTTGTTGTTGTTGTTAGTATTATTCTTATATACTTACCTTTAGCTCTTTTGTTTAAAATTTTCACAATTTCTGTCTTTAGCAATTTTCCAATTTTTCTTTTGGTTTAAAAATAAAGATGAAGTATACATAGGGTATATGTCATTCTCACCCCAGTTGGCTATTTTGACAACTTGTAATAAATTTGATGTGATGTAACATTTTCACCTGAACCAGTCCTATTAACACTATTATATATATCCATATAGTGACATTTCCATAAAGTTATCTGCACCATTGCTGATTTTCTGTGTAACATTTGTCGTGGAACATATGGTTGATTAGCTTATACACAACAAGTAGTATAAAATATGAACAGAAATGTCCTTGTTTTAATTCAAACTTTAGACAACTTCTTTTATTGCTTTTGTTTTCTATTATTTTCCTAACTAGTGAAAGTTCAAAAATTGTTATTTTCTTAGCTTAACTTGGTTAGAGACTGTATTGGTGGAAAAAAGGAATTATACGTGGAATGCTGGAATGCTGACGAAGCATGACGTGTGGAGTAATGACATAGTAACAAGTGGCATTCTCAAAATATAGAATTAAGAATACGAATAAGGCACGGGAGAAACACCCACGAGACAATACAAGAAGAGGACCGGGCCTGACAGTTGTCAAAGAAGAGGCGAGGACAGAATGAATAAGGATAAAAAAGAAGGGAAGATACACGAAGCAGAAGTAAACAAGGAAGGGGAATCAGAGCAATTATAAGGCATTTATAGCTATGAATATGCATGTTACGATTATTAATGGTAATGGACAATTAATGCCCATAATGAATTGAAATTAAGTGAGAAAATCGTTATGATAGTACACTCCCATATAAGGATACATAATTTTATTTGTAAGGCGGCTCAAGGACTACAGAAATACATTCTATAATTCTCTGCTTTATTAAAGTATTCAACCTTGATTTTAGGAATTGACTGTCATTTCATTCCTTATTTCTTTTTGTTAATCTTCGTTATAACTTTTGCTATTTTCCAAATAAATCGCTGTGGAAGTGAAGTAAAACTTGGTTATCAGTAACCCGTTTTCATCTAACATAGGCTTTGACTGAAAATTCTATTTATTTTGGTTAAACAGAAACTAAATGTCTTTTTTATTTGGTAGGAAAGGTAGTAATATATAATACTTTAATTAATACGTATGGAGGGATGGTGCGTAGTATGCACCACATTAATTATCCTATGATAAGATACTAAACTAGTACTTCTGCTTACGTTATTACAATCAAGCATATTAGAAAGTTGCATACTACTATTACGCCTAGTATTTTCTGGCAAAAGTCTTTCACCATGCTTTGCTTGCTCTGATATTACATTTCTGTCTTCTTCCAGAAGGTGCGCAACAAAAGTGGGGGTGGCTTCAAAAATCTGCATAGAGTGTGTGATCAAAATCTTTCCCTGCCTTAGCCAAACAGTCTGCTGCCCTATTTTGTTCTCTGTACGCATGTTGAACATGAGGTCTATGAAGCTGGTCCAGGAGGTACCTGCAATCATGTATAAAATTAGCAGGTGGTTCGTGACTAGTTTGGAGCATTGTAATTATCTCTTTGGCATCCACCTCCACTTCAAGAGGGAGGAGATTGTGTTCGTAGGCCAGTTTAAGGCCAACTATCAGTGCTTGTAGTTCTGCTGCTATTGAAGAGTCTGCTAGGATGGAGCCTAAGAAGCCAATTATCCATTCTGCATTAGAATTGCGAATCAATCCTTCAATGCCAGTAGATATTAAAGAGTGTGCTCCATCTGTATTTAATTTGTAGGTATTTTTCATTGGAGGTTTCCATCTTAGATTAACATGTTTTGGCCGTTTCATTTTATGATGTCGTGCAGATAAGTACACAAATTCAGTTGCATGCTGGGTTACCCATTGTACCCTAGGTGTATCCCTTGTGGAATTGAAAATTTTTCTATTACGTGTTAACCAAATGTTCCACGTGCATATTGGTAAGTATGTGCAAGTGTTTATTTTATAAGGAAAAGAGAAGCCCCTATAGTTCAGGAAAGCATGCAACCAATTGTGTATGGATGTGTTTTGATTGAGGGTAGCAATATGCTGAAGAAGTCCTAATTCTTGCCAAAAAGTTTGTGCATTAATGCAGTTGAGAAAGAGATGAGGAATGGTCTCATCCTGTTGCTGACAATATGTGCATGTAGCGTCTTTTCAATTCCAGAAGTTACGGAGCCTATGTAGAAGAAGCTGTAGAAGAGCACCACCACGGTTCAGGACCCGGTAGTAATGTAATTTTCCTAAGGTAATCTCTTGTAGGAAGCCTATTATGGCATAAAAGCCAAATGAAGCTCTGTATTTTGGGTTGAACGGGAAGTTTCCAAAGCCATGAATATCTTTTGGAAAGTGAAGTAGGAAGATTTGAGTGACATTCTAAGGCATTGTACATTGTTTTGATGGTGAAACATCCGGAATTTGTGAGACCCCAATAGAGATGGTCTCCAGTTGAGCCAAATTGCACTCTATAAGTGGCTGGAGTATGTCATTTGGTAGATCGAAGGGTATTTTATCCCATTCCTAACCAGTGTCGCTGAGTAGTGAAGAAATAGGTATTGAATTATGTCCGTCTGGGAATGGGCCCTGTATTAGACTTCACATAGTAGTTCCTGGCCTTGCAGGATCCGTCCAAAATTTAATAACTCTGCCCTGTCCTAATTTCCATTGGAGCCCTAGTTGGCAATGTTGCCAACCTTGTATAATGTTTGACTAAATCTTAGAATGGTTTTTAGTGAGAGGCTTATTAAGATATTTAGCAAGTAGCACATGTGCCCACAAGGATTGAGGATTTTTATAAGCTCTCCAGGCTAGGCCAGCTAATGCAGTTGCATTTTTTTGCCTCATATTTTGGATTCCTAAGCCCCCTCTATCATTTGGGGTTGTAATCTCCCTCCACTTAATAAGGTGCATTTTTTTTCTTGTTGGAGTTGTACCCCATAAGAAATTTCGTTGATATTTTTTTATTTTGTTTATAATATTAGCAGGAATATGTATGTATTGCATAATATGATTGAGGAATGTATTTTGTGTGGACTTGATTAGTGTGGCTCTACCTGGTAGTGTTAGAAAATTGGTTTTCCAACATGCTAATTGATCAGAGTGTGTACGTGGGAGATGTCTTATGGTAGCTTCTGAATATAAGCTTAACCATTCGTAATTTGCTAAAAATCTGTCAAGCCTCTCTAAAATAGTGTGTCTGTTACGCTGTTTGTTAGTCCACATAAACCTACTGCCTTGGTAACCTAAATCTATTAATTGCCAGTGATTTAAACACTGTTTAAACTTGTCCACTCTATTATTGTGAATGGGGAGCCCCCAAATTTTTCTCTAGCTTCTGTAACTTCATTAAAATCTCCCCCTAATAACCAAGGCAAGGTAACTGTGTTTTTAGGTTAATTAAGTTATTCCACAGTAAAGTTCGTAAATTAGAGTAATGGCTTGCATATATGGCAGATAACATTCAAGGTTGTTTAGAGGGACATACCTGGACCATGCAATGAATCTCTTGGTCAGTGATCTTCATTTCACGCACATTAATACGATCATGTTGCCACATAACAACTAGACCACCTACTAGACCATTAGCGGGTGAATGAGACATATGAGTGAAATTAAAATCAGCAGTAAGATGTGTGTGATCTTGCATATGAGTTTCAAGCAGGATTGCAAGTGCTGGACTATGATTATCCAACAAGGATCTAAAGTGTCTCCTAAACTCTGGATTATGTGATCCCCGGCAATTCCAAACTAAGAAATTCATATATGAGTTAGGATTGTTGACATGACCTACCGGAGTTTGAGTCGTCTGATCCAGACTCATAGGAAGATGTAGAAGCGTCAGAATGATCACCATGGCATACTTCCTAACCTCTGGGTTGGTCGTTAGACGGAAGTTGAGGCTGCATGTGACTAATTCTGGTGGACACTTTAGAATGAACTTTTTTTCGTACTATTCTTTTAGGTAGTAGAATTGAACATTCTTTAGCCTCCAAAATTCTGTTCTTGTCTCCCTCATCTCCGCTAGGATGTCTGCCAGCTCTTGTCTTGTATTGTTGTCTAGTACGTGTGGAGATTGTGGTGCACTGTGGGAGAGGGGACTGTCTGATGGGGTGAGACTCTCTAGTGGGCTCAGTGGACTGGAGTAAGGGGATAGTGGATTGAACGAGTTGAGAGCTTGGAACCAAGGTGCATAAACCTGATCCATGTGATGCGGAGGATAGAATGGAAGGAGGTTCACTGTTGGGTTCCAAGTGGGACTCATTGGACTCTTTGGGTAGGGCCACTATGGCTGAGTCGACGTAGAAGCCTGGTGCTCCAGTAGAAGGGGTGACTGGGTGTACCACTGGTGTTGGGAGTATGCCTCAATTCCCAGCCTCATTCCTTCTGTCACTATCTATGCCAGATGCGTAGGGTTCTGGACTAGTAGTACAATCTCTTGGTTGTTCAATTCTAGCGTAAAGATTAGAGTATATCCTTGCATGCCCATATCCAACCAAGATTGGAGGGGTAGGTCCATCGACATGGGTTGAGAGGTGTAAACCAGAGGTGTTTGGATGTGAGGCTTTTGAAGGCCCTGCATGGTTAACCTTGGAAGGTGGAATAGTTGGTTGTTGTTTAGAGAGTTTTCCCTGTTCGTTGGGGTTGGAGGGAAACTTGGACGCTGCATCATATGTGGTCTCAGTTGCTACTGGTGATGGTGATTGAAGGTGGTTAACAGAAGAGATGTATGTGGAGGAGAAGACGAATGGTTGTGGGTTAGTTGGAGTAGGCAAAATTGTGGTTGGGTGTATGGTGTTTTTGAGGATGCCACATGAAGAATCATCATGAGGTTTTCATGAATTTTTGGGAGACCTAGTATCTAAGATCGGGTAGGTTACTTTGGTTATTGTTGGCATATTACATGGGAATGTTAGTAGAGGTGGAAGTGTCTCTGAAGAAAACGTGGTGTTTGCATTTAAAGAAGGGGATGAGTGTGAGTGTATATCAAGTAAGAGATTGTTAGGGCTAATGGTTTGTTTATTGGGCAGTGGTATTTTCATGTGAAGTGGATGCAATGATTGGTCAGTAGTGGGTTGCAGTATTAGTGTGTGTGTGAGATTGGAATTTGGGTCATGGTTGAGTCTATTCTGTGTTGGGCTTGGACAAGGATGGTTAATTGATTCGTTAGTTGGCCCAAGAGTTGAGAGGATATTAAAGTTGTTGGTGGATTGTAAGTTGGGCCTAACTTGTGGTTTTCCAATATGGGGCTGGGCCGCTACCATGCGTAGATTGGCCTTTTGTGAAATCTAAGCAGGCCTAGTGTGCTGTGTAGGTTGCACCGCCTCTGGTACCACCATGCTTGTGGTGGCAGTTGGCCGTTTGTACCGTTGAGTGGGTTTTTTGGCAAAGGAGACAGTTTTCCATTCACTGTCCTTTGGTTGATCAAGGGTCATCGTTTCAAGGGATGTAGATGCCTTGTCCAAACTTCCCTGTTCTTGTGATTGTTGGGCCACAAAAGAACAACTGTAGCTAACATGGCCAAACCTTCCACACTTTGTGCAGAGGAGGTTAAGGCCTTCATATAGAAGAGACTGTCGATGGTCCTATATGCAGGTGACTTTTTAACGGCTTCTCTAATGGTACTTCTATGCAGATTCTAGCATATCTTCTCCTTCTTGTAGTTGAAGTACAAATGCCTAACCCAGATAGCTGAGTAGGTGAGTTGTGTGGAAGATGCCTTGGACTTTGGCTCCCATTTCTGGAATGTTAAAAAGTGGTTTAATATAAACCATGGACCGCCATGAAGGGCCTTAATCATATTTTCTTCCCTCTGAAACTTGATAAGAAAGAAATCAGCCCCTAGGTCAATGATGGGCAGGTCTTCCGTTGGTTTCCACGGATCTAGGATTTTGGCTCGTAGGATTTGATGAGTAATCCTTCTACCAAAGAGTTTTATTATGACAAAGTACTTCCAGGGTTCGTAGAGGCGGGATTTATCAGTAGAAGTGATTGGAATAAATATGTCTTCGTCAGTTGTGTGTAGAGTGGTTTCATCATATACGTCCGGTGGTATATAAGTGTATTGGTTTGTTAGCGTTTGTGCCAGATATTTATCAGACAATAGGGATTGAAGAAAAGTCGTCGGCGGTTGGGTTATGTTAATCTCGTCTACTTGCATAGATCCTAAGTCTGGTTGCTCATTAGTTTGTTCTTGTATTCCCAGGTTTTGTTGTGAGGCATCCATGATGGAAGGCGTGGATCAGAAGCGTAAGTTGTGGGTCTATTGCGTGTGACCGGAGTAAGGAACAGGAAGGAGTTGGGGTGGTTACATGATGAACTCTAGCGGTCATGCCAATTTCTCTGTGTACTTCATTTAGATCTCTTGCTTTTCTTACTAAACTTCTCAATGAAACTAAATGTCTTGTTGATGATTTTGTATTAAAAATGTAATTGGTTGAATTGGCATAGTGGAATTCGGACGAGTGACTCTTGACTTTGTAAACATACTTGCGTTGTTGGTTTTTCACCGTCATATTAAGCATAAAGAATGACAATTTATCTATAAAGAAATTTGAGATTAAGAGATGTCGATTTTAAGCCAACTATATCGTATGCACCATAATTTATAATTATATTACTTGATTTGGTGTAAACACTTAATGCAAAAATGACTGTTTACCCACATTTAGGGCAAGCCTCAAAAAGAACCCTCATATGCAAAGAAATAAAAAGTATTATGCAAAGAAATTTATGATAATTCTATCTTTATTATTAATTATTTTTCCTATAGCGTGCAATGTGCTAAAAAGGACAATATACTTTCCGTCAAACAAAAGCAAGTAGCCTGCTTTGACCTCTAACATTATTCCCATTTTTTATGTTCAAATATTACTTTTTGGACTGCAATCTACCAGAAATTATGCCTCTGGATTTGCATCACTATTTATCTGAAGAAAAAAAAGTCTTTTACTTAAAGAGAAAAAAATGGATTGTTAAATACTTTTTCTATGAAAAGTAGTATTTATAATTTTTCTTCTTTTTGGGTGGATTTTGAAGTAGATGCACAACTTAAAACATGGGTTTCAGTATTTTTTAAAGCCCATACTCAACAAAAAGCCACTTAAAGTGGATGGTCTTAATTTTCGTAAGAGGAATTTTCAAATATCACTATTATTTGGTGGCTATCAATTTTCTATAGCTACCATATATATAATTATTCTTATAGCTATTATTTAGTTGTTGCGCAACTGTATTCGACGTATTCGCGCTACTGTATTCATGAATACAGTAACATAATTTGCGTGAAAAACAGGGGAATCCAGTTGTGCGACTGTATTCGCGCTACTCTATTAATGAATACAATAGCGGAATTCGCCTAGAAAATAGGGAGTCCGGATGTTTAATAATGGAAAGAGAATCAATTAGCGTGTATCACTCCTAATTTTTCTCAACAAAATAAATTCTAATAAATTTTGCTGCTACGCGACTGTATTCGCTATACTCGCGCTATTGTATTCATGAAGACATTAGCTAAATTCGCCTGAAAAATAGGTGAATCCAGCTGTTTAATAAGGAAATGAGGATAAATTAGCGTGTATCACTCCCAATTTAACTCAATAAAATCAATTCTACATAAATGCTACTATGAGGTATTTCATGTATTCGCGCGACTGTATTTATAAATACAGTGAGGTAATCAAGAAATAGGGTGTTGTTCTATTCAATTCGACTGTGTACGTTTTGTTCAATTCACAGATATTCATTATTCACTATTATACGTTGTATTCAATTCACCGTATTCAATGTATTCAAACAACAAAAATCAAAAAACACAATGATATCCGGCTGTATTAAAAAAATACAGACTTTCTGAATACATAAATACAGGTGAAAAAATTAATGTATTTATATAAAATATAATATATTTGAGTGTATTTGTACAGAATATAATGTATTCGTATCATCGTATATGACTAAAAATAGCATAGAAGAGAAGAAAGTTCGCCGGAGATGGATTTTTTCGGCCAAGAAAAATATTGTATACATTGTATTAAAATTAAAAATAGAGACAAACAAAAAATTCGGACCTCAAATCTTCTCCGGCGTAGCTATGGCCAGATTTGTTTGCCTAAGAGGATGAGCCAATAGTGGATTCTGGCGTTGACGACCAAAATTTAGTGCTTTAGTGGGTATACTTCATGTAACCCTCTTCGGAGTTGTTGAATCAGCCATCAAAAATGAAATTTGAAGTTTCTTCCTCAACCTAACAAACAACAGCAACCCAGTGGAATCCCACAAGTGGGGTATGTGGAGGGTAGTGCGTACGCAGACCTTACTCCTACTCCGAAGGAGTAGGGAGGCTGTTTCCGATAGACCCTTGGCTAAAGAAGATGAAAAGAGACAGTGGCACAGTAATATCATCAAGAGCAATAAAGAACCTCAAAACCTAGCAATGGCGAAAATTAAAAGAGTGAAGAGAAAAAGAAGAATGGCTGAGTAATTTGGCATGCACAGGCCAAAAGCTTTACTAATTACCATGAACTTTTGTAGCAAAAACGTTGAGGATCAATTCTGAGAAATTTGTTCCTACAATCTTGTTTTTAGAGAGAGATCGTGGAGAGAGAAAAGAGAAAAATATTGACATGTGTTAACCGAAAGAAAGTGAGAGAGAAAACATAAATAACGTATTTCACGCATCAACGTTAGTGTATACAATAAATACCCATTTTGCTATAAAATATAAAGGTAGCTATAGATAATAATATTTTAAAATGGTTTTGATTTATAATAAATAGGGTGTAATAGTTTGCTATAGGAGGTAAAATTTCCTTTTCATAAACCACTATAGGTTAGAGCCTAATAACGGTAATTTGCCTAATTATCATTTGTAGCTACTATTCAATTGTTACTAACCTGTATCACCTATATTCAAACGCACAACGAATACAACATGTGTCAATTGTATTCATTCGCGCAACAAATACAACCTTCACGCAGTTGTATTCATTCGTGCAACGAATACAATAAGTATAAATTGTAACCAAGGTGAAATACAAGGGTGTATACAAAGGATAAAACTTGTATCAACTGTAAACATGGGTATATACAAAGGATACAACCTGTATCGACTGTATTTATTCGTGTAACGAATACAATTAAGGCGAAATACAAAAATATTGTATTTGATCTCTTATTTCAGTTCAAAACAATTCATCTTTGACCTTAAAATTTTACCCATGGGAAAGTGGAGCTCAATCACTAAAGATCACCCCAAATAGTCTCATATTTGTGCAATTTTTTACTTTTTTGGGTGGTCTTGAGCTTTTAACCCCCGCTTGCTTATGGAAGAATTTCAAGGTCAAAAGTTAAGTGTTGCCCATGGGGAAAGCAATGGGTTGTTGGGCGCATGACCATGTTGTCCAGCCAAAGGTCTGATGGCCTAATCCTATTCTCTGTTGATTTCAACTCCTATTCGGAATTGGATTTAGTGTTTATTCCTATTTAGAGTTGGTTTTGGCTTTAAGAGAAAGCACCACTCATGATCTATAAATAGAACAACATTGGAGAATTGTTCTATGCTCATTGATACAAGTCTTAGAAAGACTTAAGCACATAAGAGTGATTTTGAGAGAGCTTTCATCAAGAGAGAAGAGAGAAGAAAAGTATTTGTTTTGCTGCAGATTTTTATTCCGACCATCCAACTTCAAATTACGTTTCCCGATTCATCGTGCTAAATTTTGACTGAGTGTTCGTAATATCTTAGTCTTTGATTTGAATGGTAGATATCGGATTTGGAGGCCCATAACATCTGGTTTCGAGCCTCGAACAATAACTCTAGTTTTGTGACTTCTTTTATTTTTCACTATTGATTTGTTATTGCTCTAGTTGCTAATGTTGCTCCGTGTTTGGAACTTGTTGTGTAGCCAATTTGGAAAACTTTTATAACCCTCTTATTTTTATAGTGGAGTTTTTTGTATCTTTGTGATCTTGTGGGTTTTACCTTCGATTTGAAGGGTTTTCCACTTAAAATTTGGTGTTCTTTATCTTCTTTATTTTCGGGTTTGCCTCTTCCTCGACATAACAGTGGTATCAGAGCCTTGGTTATTATCTAAGTTGTTATGAAATGGAGGCGAATATGAGCAAGATTGTATGTTTAAATGGGAGAAATTATAATGTTTGGAGAAGCAAGATGAAAGATTTGTTGTTCGTGAAGAAGATGCATCGACCCGTTTTTGCAGCTCATAAACCCGAGAGTATATCTGATGATGATTGGTATTTCTAGCACTAACAAGTATGTGGATATATAGGATAATGGGTGAATATAATGTTCGCAACCATATGGTAAACGAGACACATGCGAGATCATTTTGGAAAACGCTAGAGACTCTTATGCTTCAAAAGCTGGGAACACCAAGTTGTTCCTGCTAATGCAATTGATGACCTTTAAATATATCCTTGATCACATAAATGATTTTCAGGGCGTCCTTGATCAGTTTTCTGGAATGGGAGTTAATTTTGATGATGAGATACAAGGACTTTGGCTTCTTAATACTCTGCCAGACTCTTGGGAAATTCTTCGTGTTTCTTTGAAAAATTCAGCTCCTAGAGGTATGGTGACCATGGAATATGCCAAGAGTGGTGTGTTGAACGAGGAAGTACGAAGAAAATCTCAGGGTTCGTCCTCACAAGCAGATATCTTGGTTGCAGAAAATCGGGGGAGAGATAGAACAAGAGGCTCGAGAAATAGAGGTAAAAATAGAAGTAAGTCAAGGTCCAAATACCATAATATTACATGCATCCATTGTGGAAAGAAAGGACACATCAAAAGGTTTTGCCACAAGTGGTTGCAAGACATTAGAGAAGGAAAGAAAGTTGAAAATAACGAGAACAATTTTGTTGCTATTGTTCGAGATGACCTTCGTTTTGCTTATGATGAAAATGTCATCAATTTGGTATCCCATGAGACGAGATGGATAGTAGATTCTAGATCTACCTCAAATGTCACACCAAGAAAAGATTTTTTTCTCATCTTATACTCCTGTTGATTCTGGAGTGTTAAAGACAAGCAATGTCAGTGAAGTAAAGGTGTTTGGTGTTGGTACAGTTTGTTTGAAAACTAATAATGGTTCAACGTTAGTTCTTCAAGATGCCAAGCATGCTCCAGACTTTCTTTTCAATTTGATCTCCACAGGAAGATTAGGTGATGAAGGTTACCATAATACCCTCTTTAATGGCCAATGGAAGCTCACCAAGGGCTCGTTAGTAGTGGCTCGAGGAGTAAAGTCTGATTATTTATATGTGACATGGGGATCTATTCTTAATGACTCCATAAATCTGGTGGAAAGTGATACTTTTTCGGAATTGTGGCACAGAAGATTGAGTCATATGAGTGAGAAGGGGATTACGTGTTTGGCTAAGAAAAATTTGCTTTCTGGAGTGAAACAAGCAAAGTTGAAAAGGTGTATCCATTGTTTAGCTGGAAAACAGAAAAAGGGTTTACTTTCATAGCCATCCTCCTTCGAGAGAGTCCGATTTATTGGAGCTAGTACACTATGACTTGTGTGGTCCTTTTAAAGTAAAGTCAATAGCTGGTGCATTTTACTTTGTGACCTTCATTGATGATCATTCTCGTAATCTCTGGGTGTATCCTTTGAAATCTAAATACCAAGCACTTGGCGTACTTAAGAAATTTCAGGCCTTAGCTGAGAGACAGATGGGGAAGAAATTAAAATGTATTTGCACTGACAATAGTGATGAATATTGTGGTCCCTTTGATAACTATTGCAAGGAACAAGGAATTCGTCATCAGAAAACTACGCACAAGACACCTCAATGAATGGTTTGGCAGAGAGGATGAATAGAACTCTAGTTGAGAGAGTTAGATGCCTGCTTTCAGAGGCTAAACTTCCAAATATATTTTGGGCGGAAGCACTTAACACTGTAGCCTATGTTATCAATTTGTCTCCTACTGTTGCTTTGGATGGTGATGTCCCAGACAGAGTTTGGTTTGACAAAGATGTTTCTTATGATCACCTGAGAGTTTTTGGGTGTAAAGCTTGTCTGGATGTTCCTAAAGATGAGATATCGAAACTAATGTCAGAAATAAGCAGTGCATCTTTATCGGTTATGGTCAAGATGAGTTCGGGTATCGTTTATATGATCAGGTTGACAATAAACTTATTAGAAATCGTGATGAAATATTCTTTGAAGACCAAACTATTGAAGATATTGACAAAGCTGAGAAGATAGACTTTCAGAGTAATGAGAGCTTAGTTGATATTGATCCAGTTTCAATTTCTAAGGCACCTATTGCACATGAAGGAACCCAAGACAATAATGAAGATAGTGATCAAGATCAAAGTAATCATCATGGTGGAGATGTTAGCGATGCTCTAATTGATGATGTTTTGGTTGATCAACAACTGATTCCCGATGTAACTACTTTGAATACTCCTCAAACCTCTCTTAGAAGATCAACAAGGGAGAAGCATAAATCCATGCGCTGTCCTCCTTATGAGTATGTACTTTTGACTGACATGTGTCACGACCCGAAAACCAACACGGTCGTGATGGCGCCTATCGTGGAACTAGGCAAGCCTATACTCTTACCCAAACCATTTTCTATCATGAAAATGTTTAAATATTAACCTTTTTCATCAGCGAGACCGAAATAAACGATAAAATCAAATCCAAAATACAAAAGAAAAATGAGAAATCCCAAAATCTGGTGTCATTGAGTCATGAGCCAATACTACAATTATTCCCAAAATTTAATTGTCTGGAAATAATTAATAAAATATACAAGGAAGATAGGGAAGGATATAGGCGGGTCTGGGATCGCCAAACAACTACCTCATCCTCTTCGAAAATGATCCGCATCCAAAATAATCAACTGGAACTTCTGTTTAACCAAAGAATTAGATCCTTTGACTAAAGCTATTTTTAGGATGAACACAGGTTACTGATAATCAAGGAAATAATAGATGCCCGTGGCAAGTTATATTCCCTTTCCTTATATAGGAAATTTATTAATATAACGTCTACCTCTTACAATGATCGCTCATTAATGACTAATTATTACATTAATGGGACGTTACAAAGAGTAATCATAACTGTTGCGTGAAGGTTGTGTAACGTGTGAGTCATTAATTGAGGATCTCTAGATCTGCCCGTAGCTTTGTCCCGATTCATTCTGACCGTGTCTCTTTCTTGTCTTAATTAGTTCCCGTAGCTGATTACCCCGTAAGTTTATTGATCCGTGCCTCTTTGTTCCGTACTTCTTTGTAGAATCATATCCAGTTGTCAGGTTTTCCTTGGTCCATGTAGCCGGCTGAGTCACCAAGGATTATCATATGTGTGAGACTCTTTTTTACCAATACAGATAGTCCCCCCACTTAACATTTGTTTATCGATTAATATTTGGTAAGTGGATACGCATTTATGGCGGAAATATTTTGCCGCCGCTTTACCTCGAAACATTATATCCTTCTCTGAACATAGGTGTCTCCTGTCACTTCCATTTAATGCTCCAGCCACATGCTCCCTCCAGATTGGTTATGCAGTTACTCGGCGCCTTTTAGGGCTTTTTGCGGCTGCATCAGGGACGAAGTGACACCTTCAATTATGACCTTTCTCATCATGTTTGACGGTTGTCTTCAAGTATAAATACCTCTTTTATTTTCTTTACTTCCACGAAACACTTTCTAACTTGTCTCTTTTATTTGTAAAGAATTTGTTCTTGTCTTCGTAAACATGTCTTCTTCGAACCAGTCTAAAAGAGTGATAGACGTCGAAAATTTGACACCTTCTTCTGTTGCGGCTTGGAGTCGGAGGGGTGGTAGACTGAGGAGTTTAAGCTCTACTCCTTCGAGAGGCTCTTCTTCTTCCCAGATTGTTTCTCCTCCTTCTGTTAGGTCTTTAGTCTCTCCAAGAGCTAGGGCTCCAGGTCTTTGTCCAGGGGTAGAGAACATCATGAACCCCTACGTGAACCACGAGTGGATGAAATCATTCCTGCTGAGTTTACCTTCACTAGGGATAGTCAGGTCCTTGTAGATCAGCCGTTATCCCTTGATAGTGTTGATAGGTATCCCACTCTTATTACTAAAGGTTTGATTCCCCTTGTTCGCGGGGAATGTTCTTGGGAGTCTGATTTTCCCATTGTTATTCTGAATAGACGAAATCAAAGAATAACGTCTTACAAGACAGGTCATTCTTTTGTTTACACCTACCATTTCACTCTAGGGTTTAGACCTCCTATTGATACAGTCATCATCGAATTTTGTCGTTTCTTCAATATTTGCTTAGGACAAGTTGGTCCTCTTGTATGGCGGGTTATCGCGTGTCTTAGATGTTTAGATTCTTTAGCCTCGGTTCGTTTTACCTTCAATCACCTCATTCATCTTTATTCTCCTACCTTATTTCGTCAAGGGTTTTCACTCTGGCTGCTAGGAGCAAAAGAGTGTTGATAACCCCTGATGACGATAAGTATAGAGGTTGGTACCTTTGGTATGTTGTTGTGCCCACTGCTGGTTTAGCGGGCAAGGAAAATCTTCCCTTCCCTGAGAAGTGGAATCGTGCACGTGAGTACATTTTAGCTCACATTTGTTATTTTTCTTCTCTTTGCTTTAAGTGTTTTATTAGCACCGTAGCTATTTTTTTCTTCTTTCAGCAATCATGGGTACTATTGAGAATGTCTCTAGTATCCGTGATTGGGTAGAAAAGTTGTTGTCGGTTGCTCCATTGGAGGAAAGATCTTGGAAGTACTTCTCCGGGAAGTACAGTTGGAAAGTGAAGACTCATGGTAAGTGAAACTTTTTTTTTCTTCTTCTTTTGCTTACTCGAGCTTCTTTTTCTTTGTTTGTTTAACCTTTTTTCTTTTGACAGGGTTTTCTGCTCGTGGGGTGTATGCTGCACTAATTCTGAAGATGTCTTTGGCTGAGGCCCAAGAAATTATTACTGGTTCCTCTTCTTCAAAGAGGAAAGTTGGCGGGTCTAGGACCTTAGGAGAAGAAGAAGAAGAAGATGAGGGAACTTTGGTGCACAGGTCTCGTAGAAGAAGGGTGGTCTCAGACGATGAATCTACACCCGTGGAAGTGTCTTCCGTGCCTGATGTCTGACCTTCTACATCCGGGGATGCTTCTTCTTCTCTTGCACATGATTCTGTGGATCATCTGTTCCGTGAAGGCTTTGGTCCTGCTGCTAATGAGACGCCTTTGGCTGTTTTGCCCCCTCCTTTAGAGAAATCTCTTCGTCCGTTCCGGCTATTTCCTCTGCTCCTTTGGCCATTACTACTCCTGCTGCTGCCTTGCCTGTGGCTTTCTCATCTCCTCAAGTTTCCGTGCCTGATACTTCTTCTACTCCACAAATTTCATTACCCGTGGCTCCTTTATCTCAGCCTGCTTCCGTGCCTCATGTTAGAGAAGTAGGGTCTTCCAGTAGGGAGATGAGGCAAGTGCTAATTGAGGTTCCGGCTGATGGGAGACTTTTTAGGAAATCTGGCCAATCTGAAGTGTGGTTGAAGCCTTTGATTGGCCCAACAGAGAGGACTAAGCTTGATAGCCATAGCGCCCTTACATGGGCTAATGAAGTCGTACATTCCTCTTTGAAGGTAAAGTGCATTTTCTCTCATTTCATTTTTGTACATGAAATCTATCATATCTAATTGATTTCTTTTTTGTAGACCAATCTTATAGGCATGGAGCTCATGAAGAGGATTTCTAACACGGAGCAAGAGCTAAAGGAGTGGCATGCTGAAGCAGGGAATTGGAAGGGGCAATATGAAAGCCTGAGGCTCGACATGGAAGCCTTAGAAGAAAAAAAGTGTACCTTGGAGCGGCATATGAGAGTCGTGGCTGCAGAGTTAGCAGTGGAGAAGGCTTCTTCTAACCAAGCGGACAAAGACAAGAGCATTCTTGAGTCTTCATTTTCTGAGCAATTATCCCGTGCCTCAGAAGAAGTTAGGATCTTGAAAGACTTGCTGGGACAGAAGGAGGAATACTCAGGAGAGCTTGTGCAGTCACTCACCCAAACTCAGGAGGATCTTCGCAATTCTTTAGACAAAGTCCAATCTCTGGAGGAGTCAATTGTACCTTTGAGGGCTGCCCATGAAGCTGCTGAAGCTGAGAAGGACGGGCTAAGAACTGAGCTTCAGATATGGGGGAGATATTATGAAACTCTCGAAGAGGCGGCTGATATCGATGTTAGTTAGGCGTACATGAATTCTCTCCTTGATACATTGACGGAAATGAGTCGGGGAGATTTCGACCTTAACGCTGAAATTGCTAAAACCAAGGAAGCCATGGAAAAGGCTCAACAAGGTTTGAATCTTTCCCCACCTGAAAGTGAGACTCCTGATGTCCGAGCCTCTTCGTCCCAAGATGCTCTTACCCCCTCTGCTGATGAAGAAGTCAATCCTCCTCCTCAAGAAGATTAAGATGTTGGTTCACCCCCCCCCCCTTTTTTATTTGATTGGTGGTTACCCCCAGCTCCATCAGGGGTAAATTTGGATCTTTTAAAGTCCCCAACTGACAACTTAGGGGCACCTTAATGTACAAAAACTATATGCGGCTAAGTATCTAGTCAATACTTAGTTCCTACTTAACCGCTTTTTAAATATATGCAAGTATGACTTTTTTGCTTCGAGTTTTTGTTTCACTCTTAAGTCTTTTGCATGTTTAATTTTCGAGGTTTTTATTTTACCTCTGAGTTCATGATTGATTTTCGAGGTTTTTGTTTTACCTCTGAGTTTTTGCATAAAGATGCTGAAACTATTCGTACCTTTTCATAGTAGGCACGGTGTTGCATATAAAATGTGAGCCTTTTTGTAATAGGCATTGTTTATGAAAGAGGGCCCTTTATGATCGATACTTAGTGAAGAAGACGTCTCAACTTCATGATGGTGTAATAATGCAATAGAGTGATAGGAATTTTTCACATGCTTAAGAATGTTTCTGAGGAGAGTTTTTTGTTTGAACTTCCACAACATTTTACATGTGTTTGATTATCGTCTAAAACTCAGGTTGCAACTGTTTTCTTTTAACAGATTTTGATATACATTTGTATTTCACAACTGTTTTTCATAAGTAACAAATTTTTCAAGTTAATACAAGAGAACAACTGTTTTTCGTTTGTAACAGTTTTTATAAAGATTGGGATTCTCACCCATAACTGTTTTTGTTGATAACAATTTTTAATAAGTACGAGGGAAATGCTCTTACATCCGTAACTATTTTATTTGATAACAGTTTCCGAACAAATATAAGGATTTTGATCTTTCATCCGTAACTGTTTTATTTGATAACAGTTTTCTATATGAGTACAAAGATTTCGTAACTGTTTTTAGTTACAACAATTTTTGAATGAGTACAATGATGATGATCTTTTACCCCTAACTGTTTTTTGTTACAACAATTATTTTTTGGAATAAGTACAAAGATGTGCATTTCTTCCTCGTGGTTAATATTTTGCCTTTCAACTTGAACGTGTTCGAAGGTTTTTTGGATTAGGCATTGTATTTGAGTCTTCAGCTCTTTCGATTCTTCTCGTATCACTTGTCTTGTTGGGTAGATGGATCTTCAGGCTCGAGCTTTGACTTTCTGATAGTCTTCTTTGCTTCGTCTTAGCCTTCCATACTGTGTAGTCCCCCAAGTGTTTGAGCTTTGAAGAATGAAATCTCGAGCATTTGACTATTCCTTCCTTGTGGTCCTTTTCCTGAAAAGGAAAAACATGCGGGACTCGAAGGTATATAGTTTTTAGATGATGACTGCTTAACCCTTTAAAACGTCCATCAGAAAGTGTAACCCTAGACCGGGAATTCAGTTACTTCCTCGCGTATTTGAAGGTCTAATATCATCATCTGGTGATGGGTTAGCTTTATGCATATCATCTAAAAAAGTTAGTAAAAATTTTAAATGTTCAAAATAAAATCGAACGTGTGATACCTGACCGGGGGTACTTCTTTTCCTTAGAAGTAGTACTTTTTCAAGTGGATGTCATTCCAACTTGTCGGTAGGATTCTGCCGTCCATGGCTTCCAGCTCGTAGGCGCCCTTCCCAGCTATGCCTCGGACTTTGTAGGGTCCTTCCCAATTTGGATTTAGCTTTCCTGCGCCTGCTTCTTCCGTTGATTGAAAGATTTTTTTGAGGACGAAGTCCCCAATCTTGAAGTATCTGAGATGAGATTTAAGGTTGTAATAACGTTCTATGATTTTTTTTTGAGCTGCCATCCGTATTAGTGTTGCTTCCCTTCGTGATTCCAGTAGATCTATATTAGTCCTCAATTCGTTGTTGTTTGCTTCCTCCGTGGCTGTTATAAACCTTATGCTTGGTTCGCCAATTTCCACAGGTATTAAGGCTTCTAAGCCATAGACAAGTGCGAACAGAGTTTCTCCCGTGGCTATTTTTGAAGTTGTTCTGTATGCCCATAGTACCGTTGGTAACTCATCAAGCCAATTTCCTTTGGCTTTCTCAAGCCGCTTCTTTAAGTTGTTGATGATGATTTTATTTGTTGACTCCGCTTGACCATTAGCCACGGGGTGGTATGGCGTTGAAGTGATCCGTTTGATTTTCCAGCTTTCGAAGAACTCTGTGATTTGCGAGCCTATGAGTTGTGGCTCATTATCAGATACGATCTCCTTTGGTATTCCAAAGCAGCATATTATGTTTCGCCATAAGAAGCTTTTAACTTCCTTTTCTCGCACCTGTTTGAATGCTTCTACCTCTACCCATTTTGTAAAATAGTCGGTTAGCATCAGGTAAATTCTTGGGTTTCCTTGTGTCAAACAGGGGAATAGAGGTAAATACCGCTCAAATTAAATCTATAGAAGAAATACCTGATGTACTTATAAATAAAAAAGAATTTCAAAGACTAACAGGAAGAATCGTAGCTTTGGGAAGATTTATTTCCAGGTCTTCCGAGAAAAGTTTTAAATTCTTTTCAGTCCTCAAAAAACAGAATCAGTTCGAATGGACTGAAGAATGTCAACAGGCTCTCAAGAATCTGAAAGCTTATCTATCAAAACCCCCGCTGCTATCAAAGCCAAAGGAGGGGGAGAGGCTGTACGTCTACTTGGTTGTCTCAGAAATTGCTGTAAGTGCAGTATTGGTAAGAGAAGATAAAGGTAAACAATCTCCTATTTATTATGTAAGTAAAACTTTACTAGATGCTGAAACCAGATATCCACATCTAGAAAAGTTAGCCTTAGCTTTAATAATGGCATCTAGAAAATTACGACCATATTTTCAATGTCATCCAATCACTGTTGTAACTTCGTATCCATTAAGAAACATACTACATAAACAAGAACTATCGGGAAGATTAGCCAAGTGGGCCATAGAATTAAGTGAGCATGAAATAATATAAATCTTAGTTGATTTTGTCGTTGACTTTAGTAATAGCATTGTCCTTGAAGTGGAAAAAGAGTTACAACTCTTTAACGGTGCTAATCCGGGTCTATGTACCCTATTCACTGATGGTTCTTCCAATATAAAAGGTGCCGGCTTAGGCATAGTTATAATATCACCCACGGGTGAAAAGATACGACATGCTATCAAATGTTATCCTATAACTAACAATAAAGCAGAGTACAAAGATGTCATCGCAGGACTAGAACTCACACGAGAACTCTACATCGAGCCAATCGTAATCAACAGTGACTCCCAATTGGTAGTAAATCAGATGCAGGTTACATCGCTCAAGAGACTCGGATGCAACAGTACCTGGAAAAGGCACGAGAGATCGTGAGACAATTCAAAACATGGAAGGTAATTCAAATACCTAGAGAAGAAAATGCGGAGGCGGATGCATTAGCTAACCTCGTGGCAGTCACGGAAGTAACAAACAAAGACAATGCAATTGTCGTTCATCTATTCCATTCAGCGATCGACCAGGACAGAAATAAGGTAACTTTCAACAATTTAACCTGGATTGGAGAAAAGAAATTCTAAGTTTTTTGCAGAATGGTACCGTACCTGAAGACAAGAAAACAGCTCAAGCACTCCGCCGTAAAGCTGCACTGTACTGCATCATTCGCAATACATCATATCGCAAGATGTTTGGAGGGCCCCTAGCTAAATGCCTCGGACCTAATCAAACGGAGTTCGTGATGAAAGAAGTCCACGAAGGACACTGTGGAAATCACTCATGGGCGAGATCCTTGGTAAAAACCCTAATCAAAGCTGGGTATTATTGTCCTAAGATGGAAGAAGAAGCCGAGAACTTCGTATCCAAATGCGACAAATGTCAAAAGTTCGCCAATAACATGCATCAACCAGCGGAATTATTGCATCCAATTATATCTCCATGGCCCTTCATGAAATGGGGTGTAGACATAGTGGGATCTCTTCCCCCAGCTAAAGGACAAGTACGGTTTCTACTCGCTAAGCCAAAAGCGCATTTGTATGGATTCAACTTCATATTATACCTGCGTAAAATGTCAAATGTAATAGAGAGGTGTTGGAAATGGTTTTCCGCTCGTGTTGATTTTACCAGTATGTCGTCGATGTAAACTTCCATCGTTTTTCCCAGATGTTCCTGGAACATCTTGGTCACTAACCTTTGATATGTGGCTCCAGCGTTTTTTAAGCCAAATGGAATGACTTTATAACAATAAGTCCCCCTGTTCGTAATAAAGGAGGTTTTTTATTCGTCTGAGGGATCCATTTTATCTGATTATAACCAGAATATGCATCTAGAAAGCTTTGGGGCATGCTTTATTTAAATCAGTATAATCTACGCATCTAGAATATGCATCTAGAAACCAGAATATGATCTATATGTGGTAATGGGAATGAATCTTTGGGGCATGCTTTATTTAAATCAGTATAATCTACGCATACTCTCCATCTGCCATTCTTTTTAGGTACTACCATAGTGTTAGCTAACCAGTTAGGGTACGTTACCTCTCGTATTGAACCAATTTTCAAGAGTTTCTGTACCTCTTCGTCAATCACTTGGTTATTGAATGGCCCTTGCTTTCTTTTCTTCTACTTAACAAGTACGAATGATGGATCTTCATTTAGTTTATGAGTCATCACTTCTGGTGGGATACCTGTCATATCTGAGTGGGACCACGCAAAGCAATCTGCGTTAGCCTTTAAATAATCAATTAACTTACCTCTTCGATCGGGGCTCAGCCTCGTGCCTATATACACCTTCTGTTCAGGTTTTTGTTCAAATAATGGAACAACTTCGAGCTCTTTCGTAGTTGTTTTGATGTGCTTGTCTTCCTCCAGTTCATGAATGACGTCCGGTCTGGAATCTACATATGTGTGGTCCAATGCATCTTCCGTGGTGACTTGATTCACCTTCTCGTGGGTATCTCCTTCCGTATCTGCTTGAACGTTCATTTCTTTCGTACCTGTTTGGTTAGTAACTTTTTCCGTACCTGTTTGGCTGGTGACATCTGTATGGAAGATTTCTCTATCATCCGGTTCTTCCGTCTCTACTTTTTTGTTATAATGCGCCACATAATTTATATTTCTGGAGGTCTGTTGATCACCTCTAATATGTCTGATTCCCCATTCTGAAGGGAATTTAATTACCTGGTGTAAGGTGCATGGTACTGCTTTCATGTCGTGGATCTAGGGCCTTCCCATAATCACGTTATAAGCCATGTCAGTATCAATGACTTGGAATTTGGTGTTCTTAGTTATTCCTTCGGCGTAAGTTCTAAGTTTGATCTCTCCTTTTGTTATTACTGTAGAGTTATCGAACCCTGATATGGCTCGTGCCTTTGGGATCACCTGATTTCCCAGGGGCATTTCTTCCACGACTCTTAGCAAAATGATATTGACTGAACTACCTGGATCAATCAACACTCTTTTAACGTTAGCGTCATGAATGAGTAAGGATATTACCAGAGCATCGTTGTGGGGGAGCATTAGTCCGCCAAAATCTGCATCGTCAAAGGTTATATCATCTTCATCTGGATTTTCTCGAACCCACTTTCTGTGGGTAATTGTGACCTTTGAGGCTAATTTGCAAACTATTCCGTTCACTTCCTCTCCTCCATGTATCACATTGACGGTTCATTTTGGATATGGAGGCTTCGGGGGCTCCTGCATGTTCTTCATATATGCATGTTTACCTTTATCACTAAACAATTATGTTAAGTAGCCCTGTTTCAATAATTGTTCTATTTCTCCGTGTAAAAATCTGCAATCTGCAGTCCTGTGTCCATGATCATTATGGAATTCACACCAAAAATCTAGGTTCCTCTTATTTGGGTTTGATCGCATTTCTTTGGGCCATCTAACCTTATCTCCCATATTTCTTAATATCGAAACAAGTTCAGGGGTACTTACATTAAAGGTGTGATCCCCAATTCGTGCATTACCTCTAGGGCGTTCATCTCGATCCTTTGTGGATCTAGATGAGGATGAGCTCGCATCTCTGCTTGGTGGTCTATAATCTGACCTAGTGTTTTCGAACCTGGGACGAGTTTTACGTCCCGATGGTCCTAAATAAGGGTCATACCTATTTTTACTTGATCTCCTGTCTGATTCGGAACGTCTGGATCTGGTACGATCTTCATCTTTCGAACGAGCAATGGTATCTTCTTCTATCCGAAGTTTAGTATTGTACCTGTTGTAAACATCATTCCATGTTGTAGCTGGGATTTCTCTCAATCTGTCTTTGAGTCTCCTCGTGGCTTCTGAGCTTTTGTCATTTAGGTTACTTGTAAATGCCATGGCTGTCCAATTATCAGGCACCCTTGGTAGTTGCATTCTTTATCGCTAGAACCTGTCTACAAATTCACGGAGTAGTTCCGTGTCTCCTTGCTTTATTTTAAATATGTCCTCCATTCTTTTCTCGACTTTTGGTGCACCAGTGTGTGCTTTGATGAAAGAATCTGCAAGCTCAGCAAAAGAATCAATTGAATTTTCAGGGAGAAGAGAATTAATAAATAATAAAATAACAATACATCTTTTTCTGGAAATAATTAATAAAATATACAAGGAAGATAGGGAAGGACATAGGCGGGTCTGGGATCGCCAAGCAGCTACCTCATCCTCTCCGAAAATGATCCGCATCCAAAATAATCAACTGGCACTTCTGTTTAACCAAAGAATTAGATCCTTTGACTAAAGCTATTTTTAGGATGAACACAGGTTACTGATAATCAAGGAAATAATAAAGTAAAGAAGAATAAGTCAATGATGATAATAAGATGCTCAGAAAAGTAAAGTGTATTGTATTCGTCATTCAGATGCCCGTGGCAAGTTATATTCCCTTCCCTTATATAGGGAATTTCTTAATATAACGTCTACCTCTTACAATGATCGCTCATTAATGACTAATTATTACATTAATGGGACGTTACAAAGAGTAACCATAACTGTTGCGTGAAGGTTGTGTAACGTGTGAGTCATTAATTGAGGATCTCTAGATCTGCCCGTAGATTTGTCTGGATTCATTCTTACCGTGTCTCTTCCTTGTCTCAATTAGGCTGAGTCTCCCGTAGTTGATTACCCCGTAGGTTTATTGATCCGTGCCTCTTTGTTCCGTACCTCTTTGTAGAATCATATCCAGCTGCTAGGTTTTCCTTGGTCCATATAGCCGGCTGAGTCACCAAGGATTATCATATGTGTGAGACTCGTTTATACCAATACAACTACCATGGCCAGGGATACCTGAATCTGCACACAAGGTGCAGGGGGTAACGTGAGTACACCAATTCAGAAGTAACAAACCCAAACTATGGGCTGAGAGGTAGTGACAGACTAAACCTCAGTAAATGTAATGTAAAAAGTGTACGGAATCTAGGCATGTTCACAGTTCTAACAGACAATGAAAGAAACCAGAATGATTCAGATATAATTAGTAACACATGTATAACTCAATATACCCTACATGCCAATATGTCAACTGTATGAAATGCATATAGTGCTCACAAGATTTCACATATGAGTCCACTCAGTACTGTATATGGCTCTCAGGGCTCCGGGAAGATCCATCCCCGAATATACATAAACATAGGTGACCGTAGTCACTCAGTACTGAGGAAGGCCAATCCGGCCCCACGGAGAAGATCCATATCCGGAATACAACACTGGGACAAGATCCATGTCCAGGGAAGATCCATCCCTCAATATAATCAACTGCGCTCATTTGTAATGACCCAAAAGGCCATCCCGTGTATTTCTAGCTAAATCTGTGTTCTGAGGTCATGAAAGCCTCTCCTTAGATTCAAGTGGCTTTCATCTCCTCTCAAATCCCATTTTTTCATCGACAGGTAGGTGCAAAAAGGCGAGTCAAGGGGCTCTCCATCTCTAGGAAAATTGTGTCCAAGATCTGGTAATCTAAGCCTTGCTTTTTCCCCTTTCCTGACTGCAATCGTAAGATCAAGATTAGAAGTTTCAGGGTTAGTTTCACTCTCTTCATCTTGAGGCATATTAACATTTCCTAATTCAAGGGAAAGATCCTCGTTATTAACAAGAGGAACATAAGGGACAACTAGTCCTCACTTATTTAAAGTGGCGCCTTCCTTTTTTGAATATGAAAAAAGACCAGCCAGCTTTTAGATGAAAGAAAGGAGGCTTTTCCTTGTAGTAATATCTCTCTAAACTATTTTAAATAATATGAGACCACCAAGGCCTCCCAAAAGATTTTGACAGAAGAAGATTCCAACAAACAAATCTTTCTTAGTTGAAGTTCCTATATTTGTTTTTCTTTCTTTTATGAATGTTATAACTCCTAATTCTTTGGTAGCAGACCTCTTTGATATTTCGACCGTTATCCTCTTTCTAACTCAACTATTCGACTGTACGGCTATTGTGATTGCGAGAGAAAGGAGGGATGGCGCCTTCCTTTACCATCTGGCGGTTGAAAAGAAAAGTGCTTCCAGGTACACGGCTGTTAGGCTCATCCAAGACGTATTTACGGAAGTAGTAGGGAACTTGACTCCTTCAATCTCACCTCGATTGTGTGCGCAACCCAGGCATATAACCGGGAAGCCTTTATGTGAAAACTTATAAAAATGATAATTTTGTATTTGAAATTTGAATAAAGTTGACTTTGGTCAACATTTTTGGTAAACTGAAACGGACCCGCGCTTTGACGGTCTCGGAGGGTCCGTAGGAAAATATGGGACTTGGGAATATGACCGTAATCGAATTCTGAGGTCCCAAGTCCGAGAAATGAATTTTTAAAAGACATTGTTTTCTAAAAATATAAGAGATTTTTTAAAATGAAATTATATGTGAAATCTATGGTATCGGGCCCGTATCTTGGTTCCGGAGCCCGGTACAGGTTCGATATAATATTTATGTCATATCTGTGAAGTTTTGTAAGAAACGGAAGTCATTTGACGTGATTCAGACCATAAATGCAAATTTTGAAGTTTAGATTTTTTTTTGGGAAATTTCATTGATTTTGGGGTTTAATTTGATGTTTATGATGTTATTTTGGCGATTTGATCGCATGAACAAGTCCGTAGGATGTTTTTGAGGTTGTGTGCATATTTGGTTTGGAGCCCCGAGGGCTTGGGTGTGTTTCGAATAGGTGACGGGGTATTTTGAACTTGAAAAATTTGGTGTTAAGTCTGGTTTCTGGTGTATGGGCGTTTACCCTATGCGAACGCATGGGGAACCATGCGATCGCAATGCATACGCGGGGAAGGGGGGGTGTCTAGTACTATGCAAACACATGGCCTAGGGTGCGAACGCGGAGTATAGGATTATTACTCTACGCGAACGCACCCATGTTGTCGCGAACGCGTAGAGTATTGGGGAGTCTGGGAGCTGGGCAGTCTTAATTATATGCGAACGCATCACTGGGATTGCGAACGCGGAGGGTAGAAAAGGGAAACTATGCAAACGCACCTAAGTGGTCGCGAATGCATAGCTTTAGGGGGGACCTGGGTAGCTATTTACCCTGTGCGAACGCGGCCCCACGCTCACGAACGCATAGGCCAGTCAAGTCAGCCCTTCGCGAACGCGGCCAGGGGCCCACGAACACGAAGAGCATTTTCTCCTAGTTATTATTTTAGTCCAAAAAAGAATACCATACGATATTTCACCCCATTTTCACGACTTCTTCTTCTCCACACCTCTTTGGGCGATTCTTGGGAGAATTCTTCACCATAACCGCATAGGTAAGTAATCTTTGACTCATTCTCTTCCATTTTTATCAACACCCATTAGATTTCTAGGCCTAAAACATGAGATTAAGGATAGAAAATTAGGGATTTGGGTAGAGTTAGGGTTTTTTGATTAATTGGAAATTTGACCTCGTTTTGGGGTCGGATATCAAAACAAATTGTATATTCGGGCTCGTGGGTGATCGGGTTTTGGTCTGAACATTGTGTTTTGACCAAGCGGACCCGCGGTCGATTTTTAGATTTTTGGGAAAAATGTTAGGAAGTCTATAATTAAGCATTGGTATTGAATTGTTTAGCATTTATTGATATTATTGAGTCGATTATGTCTAGATACGATTGATTCGGAGTCGGGTTCAAAAGGGACAGCGGTGCTTGAGGCTTGATTTTGATCGTGGAGGTCGAGGTAAGTGTTTGGCCTAACTTTAGCTTGAGGGAATAGGTGTTGAGTCTTATTTTCTACGTGTTTATTCCATGTTCAACGTATAGATGAGGTGACGAGTACCTATATGTCGTTTTCAAGCATGCCCGTGAGTCGGATATTGTGAATTATGTGATTTTCATCGAGTTTTACTGTGTATGGATTAAATTTCAATTTAGTGGTTACTCATTTGATGGAAATTCTTGGTTGTGGATATTGTTGAGTATTTGATCGGTTGAGGATTATTTTGTTAAATTATACACTTGTGTAGGATTGGTTATAGCTGTGTCCCTTGCCGGGACAGTATTATTCCTGTTGATTGTTCCCTTGCATTTATGGTTTCTTATTGTTGATTTTCCTTGCCAAACTGTTATTTATGTTATCTAGAACGATGGGACATTCCGTGCCATGTTTATGTTATTTAGCACGAGGGGACATTTCGTGATATGTTTATGTTATTTAGCACGAGGGGACATTTCGTGCCATGTTTATGTTATTTAGCACGAGGGGACATTCCGTGTCGTGTTTATGATATTTTAGCACGATGGGACATTCCGTGCCGTGTTTATGATATTTTAGCACGAGGGGACATTTTGTGCCGTGTTTATAATATTTTAGCACGAGGGGACATTCTGTGCCGTGTTTGTGATATTTTAGCACGAGGGGACATGTCGTGTCATTTCTAATTACTTGATGTTCTGTGCTGTTAATTCATGTTGTTACTTCGATAATCAAATTGTTGCCTTGTTCCATTATTTCAGTAATTGCCATCCCTTTCCCCAGCATGTTTTCCCTGATTTTGTACTTAACTGTTTATTTCTTGCCGTTATTTCTTTTATATATTATTAAACTGCACAAGCCGAGGTTAGGCTCGGCACTTACTCAGTACATGGGGTCGGTTGTATTGATACTACACCTGCACAATCTTTGTTGTGCAGATCCTGGTACAGGACCCAGTGGATACTGAGCTAGACGGATTCCTTCAGTCCACCAGGCGACACTGAGGTAGTCCTGCAGGCATCCGCAGGCCTTGGCGTCCCCTCCCACCTTCCTTTATTTATATTTCTAGTACTTCAGAAAACAGATGTATTATTTCTTTCAGACCTTTTATATGTATTAATCGTAGATAGTCTGTGACATTGTGATTCCAAAGATCCGGGTTGGCTAGTTTGTGAATTTTGTTAAGTTTGTGGATTTAGTTATGTATTTCCTTTTTATCCCCTTCTTACTTTTAAGATTTTATTTATGGAAAACCCGTATTTCACTTGTTCTTATTTAATAATAAAGGTTTTTAATAAATTTGAGCAATTACTTTGGCTTGTCTAGCGGGTTCAACGTTATACGCCATCACAGGCCCAATGGTGAGAATTTCGGGTCGTGACAAGTTGGTATCAGAGCTCTAGGTTGCCTAGATCTCACAAGTCATGGACAAACTTGGTAGAGTCTGAGGGATCGGTACGGAGACGTCTGTACTTATCCCCCAGAGGCTGCAAAGTTAGGAATAACTTCACATCTATTCTCCTATGTCGTGCGATTTGAATTCAAAATGCTAACTGAGTTTCTATTCTATTCTCTCGCAGATGGCGAGAACACATGCTTCCTCATCTACCGATCAGCAGCCCGATCCTCTCGTTGCAGCTCCTACTAGAGGTCGAGGCCGTACTAGAGGCCGAGGTAGGGCTAGGGCTCAGCCCAGGGCAGCAGCCCCAGTAGAGGATCCTCGTGTGGAGGTTGCTGAGGAGGTTCCTACTCAGACAGTCCCAGTTGGACCAGCTTAGGTCCCAGAGGGGTTCATTGCCACCCCGATACTTCTGGACGCTCTGGTCCGCTTAGTGGGCCTTATGGAGAGTGTGGCTCATGCCGGTATTCTTCCTACATCACCAGTCGTCTCTCAAGATGGGGGAGGGGCCCAGACTCCTGCTACCCGCACACCAGAGCAGTTAGCTTCTCAGTTCTAGACTCCAGCACCTCAGACAGCTGAAGTAGCTTAGCCGGGTATTGTGGCACAGGCCGTTGAGGGAGCAGTCTACTGATGCTTTATGGAGATTGGATCGGTTCACCAAGTTGTTTCCTACTACTTTCAGTGGTGCACCATCAGAGGACCCCTAGGATTACTTAGACAGTTGCTATGAGGTTATTCGGAACATGGGGATCGTTGAGACCAATGGGGTCGATTTTGCTACCTTCCGTCTTTCTGGTCCCGCCAATACTTGGTGGAGGGATTATTTCTTGACCAGACCAGCTGGATCTTCATCCTTGTCTTGGGCTTAGTTCTCCGAGTTGTTTTTGGAGAAGTTTCTACCAGTTACCCAGAGAGAGGATCTTCAGAGGCAGTTTGAGCGTCTCCAGCAGGGCTCTATGGAAGTTACCCAGTATGAGACCCGATTTATCACTTTGGCCCGACATGCTATCATGATACTCCCCACTGATAGAGAGAGAGTGAGGAGGTTTATTGAGGTGCTAGCTCAGCCGATTAGGCTTCAGATGGCCATAGAGACAGGTACTGATATTTCATTTCAGGAGGCGGCCAATGTGGCCAGGCGGATTGAGATGGTCTTATCACAGGGCAGTGGTCAGGGGCCAGACAAGAGGCCTCGTCATTTTGGCCGATTTAGTGGTGCCTCATCTGGAGGCAGATATTCTTTTGGCAGAGGTCATCCTTCCAGACCATTCCAGTCAGCTATTCATGTATCCTGAAGTGCACCACCAGCTCCTATCAGTGCACCGTCGCTTCAGAGCTTTCTGAGTGGGTATTTTGGTCGATAGGGACAGTTTCAGGGTCAGTAGTCTCAGCAGCAGAGATCTTGTTACATTTGTGGTGTTCCAAGGCACATTTCCAGGTTTTCCCCCCGAGCTTCTAGTGGTTCTCAGCATCAGGGTTCCCGTGCTATGATTCCCGCACCAGGTGCACCCCCACCCCCTCATCCAGCTAGGGGTGGAGATCGAGGTGCCAGAGGTGGATTCCAGACAGTTAGAGGTGGAGGACAGGCTATGAGAGGTAGAGGTCAGCACGTAGTAGGTCGACCCAGGGATGTTCAGAAATGTGGGGCTCAGCCCCGATGCTATGCTATTCCCACCAGACCTAAGGTTGAGGTCTCTGATGCAGTCATTACAGGTATGGTTTCAATTTGCAGCACGGATGCTTCGGTTTTGTTTGATCCGGGGTCTACATTTTCATACGTGTCCTCGTATTTTGCTCCTTATCTGATTATGCCCCGTGATTCCCTGAGTACTCATGTATATGTGTCTACATCGGTGGGTGATTCTATTATGGTAGATCGAGTCTACCGGTCATGTATAGTGGTTATTAGTGGTCTTGAGACCCGTGTTGATCTTTTACTTCTTGATATGGTTGATTTTGATGTCAATTTGGGGATGGTGGTTATCTCCCTATCATGCTATTCTGGACTGTCATGCCAAGACTGTGACCTAGGCCTTACCGGGAGCACCCCGATTGGAGTGGAGGGGGACTCCTGGTCATTCTTCCAGTAGTGTTATCTCGTATATGAAGGCTCGGCGTATGGTCGAGAAAGGGTGTTTGGCCTATTTGGCCTATGTTCGTGATTCTAGTGCCGAGGTTCCTCCTATGGAGTCTGTGCCCATTGTCCATGAGTTTCCAGAGGTATTCCATGCTGACCTGCCGGGTATGCCACCCGACAGGGATATTGACTTTTGCATTGATTTGGCTCCGGGCACTCAACCCATTTCTACCCCGCCATATCGTATGGCCCCGCCAGAGCTAAAGGAGTTGAAGGATCAGTTACAGGATTTGCCTGCTAAAGGCTTTATCAGGCCTAATGTTTCTCCTTGGGGTGCGCCAGTGTTGTTTGTTAAGAAGAAATATGGCACACTGAGAATGTGTATTGACTACCGGTAATTAAACAAGGTTACTATCAAGAATAAGTATCCTTTGCCGAGGATTGATGATTTATTTGACCAGCTTCAGGGTGCCACAGTGTTTTCCAAGAGTGGCTTGAGATCTGGTTACCATCAGTTGAGGATTAGGGTGTCTGATGTCCCTAAGACAGCCTTTCGCACTCGGTATGGGCATTATGATTCTTAGTGATGTCATTTGGGTTGACAAATGCCCCAACTTCCTTTATGGATTTGATGAACCGAGTGTTCAGGCCCTATTTGGATTCGTTTGTTATTGTTTTCATTGATGATATATTGATTTACTCCCACAACCGAGAGGAGCATGAGTAGCACTTTCGAGTCGTCCTCCAGACTCTGAAGGGCAGTCAGTTGTATGCCAAATTTTCGAAGTGTGAGTTCTGGTTGAGTTCGGTTGCATTTCTGGGCCATGTTTTGTCGGTAGAGGGTATTCAGGTGGATCCCAAGAAGATTTCAGCAGTCAGAAATTGGCCTAGACCCACCTCAGCTACAGAGATTCGGAGTTTCTTGGGCTTAGCAGGTTATTATCGCCGTTTTTTGGAGGGCTTTTCATCTATTACAACCCCAATGACCAGGTTGACTCAGAAGGGTGCCCAGTTCAGGTGGTCAGATGAGTGTGAGGCGAGCTTTCAGAATCTCAAGACAGCCTTGACCACGGCACCGGTCTTAGTTTTGCCCACAGGTTCAGGGCCGTATACACTGTATTGTGATGCTTCACGGGTTGGACTTGGTGCAGTGTTGATGTAGGATGGCAAGGTTATAGCTTATGCTTCACGTCAGTGAAGGTTCATGAGAAGAACTATCTGGTTCATGATTTAGAGTTAGCAACCATTGTCCACGCGCTGAAGATTTGGAGGCATTATTTGTACGGTGTGTCTTGTGAGGTGTTCATGGATCATAAGAGTTTGCAGTATCTGTTCAAGCAGAAAGAGTTGAATATGAGGCAGAGAAGATGGTTGGAGCTGTTGAAAGACAATGATATTACCATCTTATATCATCCCGCGGAAGGCCAATGTGGTAGCCGATGCTTTGAGTCGGAAGTTAGTCAGCATTGGTAGTCTTTCTTATATTCTGGTCAGGGAGCGACCGCTGACTTTAGATGTTAAGGCTTTGGCCAATCGGTTCATGAGATTGGATGTTTCTGAGACTGGCAGTGTTTTAGCTTATATCATGGCCCGTTCTTCATTGTTTGATCGTATTCGAGACCGGCAGTATGATGATCGTCATTTATGTGTCCTTAGGGATACGGTCCGGCACAGGGGTGCCAAGCAGGTTACAGTTGATGATGATGGAATCTTGAGGATGCAGGGTCGTATTTGTGTGCCTGATGTTGATGGGATTCGTGAGTTGATATTGCAGAAGGCCCATAGTTCACGTTATTCCATTCACCCGGGCGCCGCAAAGATGTACCAGGATTTGCGGCAGCATTATTGGTGGCGGAGGATGAAGAAAGATATTGTGGCTTATGTAGCACGGTGCTTGAACTGTCATCAGGTTAAGTACGAGCACCAAAGACCCAGTGGTTTGATGTAGCAGATTGAGATTCCCGAGTGGAAATGGGAGCGTATCACCATGGATTTCGTAGTTGGACTCCCACGGTCTCAGAGGATGTTTGATGCGGTGTGGGTCATTGTGGATAGGCTGACCAAGTCAGCACACTTCATTCCTGTATCAGTTTTGTATTCTTCGGAGAGGTTGGCAAAGATCTACATCAAGGAGATTGTTCGCCTGCATGGTGTGCCCGTGTCCATTATTTCTGACCAAGCTACTCAATTTACCTCCCACTTCTGGAGAGTATTTCAGCGTGAGTTGGGCACACGGGTTGAGTTGAGCACATCGTTTCATCCTCAGACGGACGGACAGTCCGAGCGCACTATTCAGATCTTGGAGGATATGTTGCGAGCATGTGTTATTGACTTTGGAGGTTCATAGGACCATTTTTTGCCTTTAGCTGAGTTTGCCTACAACAACAGGTATCAGTCGAGCATTCAGATGGCTCCTTATGAGGCATTGTGTGGTAGGAGGTGTCGGTCGCCAGTTGGGTGGTTCGAGCCGGGGGAGGCTAGGTTGTTGGGTTCAGAGTTAGTATAGGATGCCTTGGATAAGGTGAAGATCATTCAAGATAGACTCCGTACAGCTCAGTCCAGGCATAAGAGTTATGCAGACCGCAGATTTCGTGATTTGGCATTCATGGCAGGAGACCGGGTATTGCTTCGGATGTCGCCCATGAAGGGCGTGATGAGGTTCGGGAAAAAGGGCAAGTTGAGCCCTAGGTACATTGGTCCCTTTGAGATTCTTGATAAGGTAGGAGAGGTGGCCTACAGACTTGCTTTGCCACCGAGTTTATCAGCCATGCATCCGGTGTTTCATGTATCTATGCATCTGAAGTATCTTGTTGATCCCTCTCATGTGCTAGATTTCAGCACTGTCCAATTGGACAAGGATTTGTCTTATGAGGAGGAGTCGGTAGCCATATTAGGTCGGCAGGTTCGTTAGTTGATATCGAAGAGTTATCCTTCGGTCCGTGTTCAGTGGAGAGGTCACCCTATTGAGGCAGCTACCTGGGAGTCTGAGTCCGATATGCGGAGCAGATATCCCTATCTTTTCCCTGATTCAGGTACCTTTCTATGTCTGTTCGAGGACGAACGTTTGTTTTAGAGGTGGGGATTGTGATGACCCAAAAGTTCATCCCGTGTATTTCTAGCTAAATTAGTTTTCCGAGGTCATGAAAGCCTCCTTCTATCTCACCTCGATTTGCATGTGCAGCCCGGGCGTGTAGCCGGGAAGCCTTTATGTGAAAAACTAATAAAAATGATAATTTTGTATTTGAAATTTAAATAAAGTTGACTTTGGTCAACCTTTTTGGTAAACGGATCAGGACCCGTGATTTGATGGTCCCGGAGGGTCCGTGGAAAAATATGCGACTTGGGCATATGCCCGGAATCTAATTCCGAGGTCCCAAGTCTGAGAAATGAATTTTTAAAAGAAATTGTTTTCTGAAAATATAAGAGGTTTTTGAAAATCAATTATATGTGAAATCTATGGTACCGGGCCCGTATCTTGGTTTTGGAGCCCTGTACAGGTTCAATATAATATTTATGTCATATATGTGAAATTTGGTAAGAAATGGAAGTCATTTGACGTGATTTGAACCATAAATGCAAATTTTGAAGTTTAGAAGTTTTTTTGGAAAATTTCATTGATTTTGGGGTTTAATTTGATATTTATGATGTTATTTTGGCGATTTGATCGCACGAATAAGTCCGTAGGATGTTTTGAGGTTGTGTGCATATTTGGTTTGGAGCCCCGAGGGCTCGGGTGTGTTTCGAATAGGTGACCCGGTGTTTTGAACTTGAAAAATCTAGTGTTAAGTCTGGTTTCTGGTGTCTGGGCGTTTACCCTATGCGAACGCATGGGGAAACCATGCGAACGCAATGCATACGCGGGTAAGGGGGGTGTCTAGTACTATGCGAACGCATGGCCTAGGGTGCGAACGCGGAGTATAGGATTATTACTCTACGCGAACGCACCCATGCTGTCGCGAACGCGTAGAGTATTGGGGAGTCTGGGAGCTGGGCAGTCTTAATTATATGCGAACGCATCACTGGGAATCCGAACGCGGAGGGTAGAAAAGGGAAACTATGCGAACGCACCTAAGTGGTCGCGAATGCATAGCTTTAGGGGGGACCTGGGTAGCTATTTACCCTGTGCGAACGCGGCCCCACGCTCACGAACGCATAGGCAAGTCAAGTCAACCCTTCGCGAACGCGGCCAGGGGCCCGCGAACGCGAAGAGCATTTTCGCCCAGTTATTATTTTCGTCTAAAAAAAGAATACCATACGGTATTTCACCCCATTTTCACGACTTCTTCTTCTCCACACCTCTTTGGGCGATTCTTGGGAGAATTCTTCACCATAACCTCATAGGTAAGTAACATTTGACTCATTCTCTTCCATTTTTATCAACACTCATTAGATTTCTAGGCCTAAAACATGAGATTAATGATAGAAAATTAGGGATTTGGGTAGAGTTAGGGCTTTTTGATTAATTGGGAATTTGACCTCGTTTTGGGGTCGGATTTAAAAACAAATTGTATATTCGGGCTTGTGGGTGAATGGGTGATCGGGTTTTGGTCCGAACCTCGTGTTTTGACCAAGCGGGCCCGGGGTCGATTTTTTGGATTTTTGGGAAGAATGTTAGGAAGTCTATAATTAAGCATTGGAATTGAATTGTTTAGCATTTATTGATATTGTTGAGTCGATTATGTCTAGATACGATTGATTCGGAGTCGGGTTCAAAAGGAAAAGCGGTGCTTGAGGCTTGATTTTGATCGTGGAGATCGAGGTAAGTGTTTGGCCTAACTTTAGCTTGAAGGAATAGGTGTTGAGTCTTATTTGTTATGTGTTTATTCCATGTTCAACGTATAGGTGAGGTGACGAGTACCTATATGTTGTTGTCAAGCATGCCCGTGAGTCGGATATTGTGAATTATGTGATTTTCATCGAGTTTTACTGTGTATAGATTAAATTTCAATTTAGTGGTTATTCATTTGATGGAAATTCTTGGTTGTGGATATTGTTGAGTACTTGATCGGTTGAGGATTATTTTGTTAAATTATACGGTTGTGTTGGATTGGTTATAGTTGTGTCCCTTGCCGGGACAGTATTATTCCTGTTGATTGTTCCCTTGCATTTATGGTTTCTTATTGTTGATTTTCCTTGCCAAACTGTTGTTTATGTTATCTAGCACGAGGGGACATTCCGTGCCATGATTATGTTATTTAGCACGATGGGACATTTTGTGCCATGTTTATGTTATTTATCATGAGGGGACATTTCGTGCCATGTTTATGTTATTTAGCACGAGGGGACATTCTGTGCCATGTTTGTGTTATTTAGCACGAGGGGACATTCCGTGTCGTGTTTATGTTATTTAGCACGAGGGGACATTCCGTGCCGTGTTTATGATATTTTAACATGAGGGGACATTCCGTGCCGTATTTATGATATTTTAGCACGAGGGGACATTCCGTGCCGTGTTTACGATATTTTAGCACGAGGGGACATTCTGTGTCGTGTTTGTGATATTTTAGCACGAGGGGACATGCCGTGCCGTTTCTATTTACTTGTTGTTCTGTGTTGTTAATTTATGTTGTTACTTCGATAATCAAATTGTTGCCTTGTTCCATTATTTCAGTAATTGCCATCCCTTTCCCCAACATGTTTTTCCCGTTTTTATACTTAACTGTTTATTTCCTGCTGTTATTTCTTTTATATATTATTAAACTGCACAGCCGAGGTTAGGCTCGGCACTACTTCGCCGAGGTTAGGCTCGACACTTACTCAGTACATGAGGTCGGTTGTATTGATACTACACCTGCACAATCTTTGTTGTGCATATCCCGGTATAGGACCTAGTGGATACTGAGCTAGGCGGCTTCCTTCAGTCCACCAGGCGACACTGAGGTAGTCCTGCAGGCGTCCGCAAGCCTTGGCGTCCCCTCCCACCTTCCTTTATTTCTGTTTCTAGTACTTCAGAAAACAGATGTATTATTTCTTTCAGACCTTTTATATGTATTAATTAAGATAGTCCGTGACATTGTGATTCCAAAGATCCGGGTTGGCTAGTTTGTGAATTTTGTTAAGTTTGTGGATTTAGTTATGTATTTCCTTTTTATCCGTTATTACTTTTAAGCTTTTATTTATGGAAAACCCGTATTTCACTTGTTCTTATTTAATAATAAAAGTTTTTAATAAATTTGAGAAATTACGTTGGCTTGTCTAGCGGGTTCAATGTTAGACGCCATCATGGTCCCGATGGTGGGAATTTCGGTTCGTGACATCACTGGGGGTGTAAAGACTCCGGAGGGGATCCTCTTAGCCCAAGCGCTATAACAAGCCAACGAAGGCATAATCAATATCTCATTGCGGTGTGCAGCCCGATCCCATACTGTCACTTAATATCATGCTCTCGGCGTCACTCAATCATCACTCTCCAGTCTCACACACACGGGCTCAAAATGTAATGATACTAGCCCGAACAATGATATGATGTATCAAATAACGATTACTGAGACTGAGACATGATATGATATGCTATGACAGGACTGAGTATGTAACATCAATAAAACACATGAGAAGACAACAATAAATGACCACTCAGGTCTCAACAATATCGACGTGAAGCCTTAACATAGTACTTATCATGATTCCTAGCATGATCACATTAACCACATTAATGGAAGTGCGGATATCAATCCATAATAGAAACTAAACGGTGCCATGGGGTGAACCAGGCCACAAATCACTCGGTGCACGCTCGCACGCCCGCACGCCCGTCACTTGGCATGTGCGTCAACTTAATCATAGTCATATATCATACAATTCGGGGTTTCAAACCCTCAGAACCAAGTTTGGAAGCGTTACTTACCTTAAACCGGCCAAAAACCTAATCCGCGATGCCTTTGCCTCTTGACTCGGCCTCCAATTGCTCTGAATCTAACCAAAAACCTTATTTATATCATCAATATATGCTAGAGGAACAAATCCCACTCGAAAATAATCGAATTACATCAAAAATCCCGAAATTGGCCAAACCCGACCCCCATGCCCACGTCTCGGAATCCGACAAAATTTACAAAAGTGAAATCATCATTCACTCACGAGTCTATACATACCAAATTCATCAAAATCCAATCACATATGACCCCTCAAATCCCTAAATCAAACCTTTAAACTTCTAAGCCCTAATCCCTCAATTGTACCATTAAATCCTACAAATTTCATGCTTATTTAACTAGAAAAAAACCATGGAATCGAATATTAGGTTCAAAAACATTACCTCAATGCGTTTCCCCTTGAATACCTCTTCAAAATCCCTAAAAAATCTCTAAGCCCGTCTTCAAAAATGGTGGAAAATAAGAAAAATTCGCGAAGGGGCCTTTTTATACATTTTGCCCAGCACTTTCGCACTTGCGGCCTACTTCACGCACCTGCGGCGCCGCATCTGCGCAATTCACTTGGCTCACCAGCTTCCGCACCTGCGGGCTCGCAAGTGCGGTCAAATCCTCCACTCCTGCGACAGTTCCCGCATATGCGCTTGCTTTCCGCGTCCGCGGTCATCGCACCTGCGGTCCCCCGCTCCGCAGGTGCGGACACATCAGAAACAACAGCTTCAGCTACAAAAATCCCACTTCCACTTCTTCGTTAACCATCTGAAATCATCCCGAGCCCCTCGAGGGCTCAACCAAATATACCAACATGTCACATATCATTATTCAAACTTAGTCGAATCTTCGGAACACTCAAAATAACATCAAATCACCAAATTAACCAGAAATTCAAGCCTAAGGATTTCTAAACTTCCGAAATTCGCCAACGATGCCAGAACCACTCAAACCGCGTCTGAATGACCTGAAATTTTGCACATACATCCCAAATGACAATATGAACCTATCCCAACTTCTGGAATTTCATTCCGACCCCGATAGCTAATTTTTCACTGCCAACCGGAAATTGCCAAAACCCCAATTTCGCCAATTCAAGTCTAATTCTACCACGGACCTCTGAATAACATTACGAATACACTCCTAAGTCCCAAATCACCTAACGAAGCTATTCGAACCATAAAAACCATATTCCGAGATCATATACCTATAAGTCAATTTCTGGTTGACTTTTTCAACTATTCCGCCAACTTAAGAGACTAAGCGTCTCATTTTTCTCCACAATCACTCCGAATTCGATCCAACTGACCCAACACGATATAAATGAGTTAAACAACACAAAATGAAGTAGAAATGGGGGAAACAGGGCTAAACTCTCGGAACGACCGATCAGGTCGTTACATTCTCCCCCACTTAAACATGCGTTCGTCCTCGAACGTGCCCGGAGTTGTTCCAAGAACCATCAAAATTTCTGTGTAACCTACCATGCACATACTCGGGGGTGGTCCCACGTCACCCAATCCCATATAGGTCCAATAGCACAACATAGCTGAAATTTCGAAATACAACCTAACCCATAAACCCTAGAACCAAACTTCCACTTCTGAAATAATTTACAAGGTCAAAATTCCACAACTATAAACTGAATGAGTTTGAATACGCTGTATCAAGCCATATCCGTAACCCCAGATGTAATCACATAAAGTACTGCATGACTCAACACGTATAGCGATAACTTCTAATCACAAAAGCTGTTCCAAAACAACCCAATACCGGTACATAACCTCTTTTCAAGCAATGCCTCGCTCTAACACTTTCATATACTGCCGATGATGAAATAAACACGTAGAAACTAGCAACCATTCGTCAGATCAGCCAGTCATGGAGCTCCCCCTTTCTCCGACAGGAACTATAGCAGATTTCTAAGCCAACTTCCGATATCATCCTTCCAACCATGTTGTAGCCAACTATGGTAGTATTCATTATAGGCCCAATGGCCTCTCTTCATCTAACACGACCACTCTGATGACGCATCAATACAATCCAAAGCCATAACATGTGCAACTCCCACGAACTCAAATCATAGAAAAGGTTCACACGAGAGGACTATCCTCTACATAACTCCGCTACAATGCGTGATCCCATCCAAACGTTGGTCCACATGAAATACTTCAATCCACCTTGCTCAAAATCAATAACCATGCGCAATTCGACATCAAGTACTCCAAGTGCATTGCCATAATCATAGGGGAATCGGACGATACCATGCCACACGAATCAGAAAGAACATAACCAGTACGTTTCAATCCCGCAATACCCAATTACTTGCCTTACTCAAATCCCGCTATAAAGCCCAGATAGATCCGCACCATATGTGCATATAACCAACAGTCACCACTCCTCTCAACACCGAAGGGTAACTCATAGATCACTCCAGGATATGAATAAACACAATGACAATCGAATGGTACATCCCTCAACAATAGAAATTCGGATTCAACAACTCTGACCCGGTGAAAAACACACACCCATGTTGGTCCTACCAATAACCCTAAATCAACTCTGGTCACCCACAACAAATAGATAACTCTCTGAAGGTTCACATTGACTGAATCGTGGCATTTACTAACATCTGACTAGCTTTGCTCGCATCCTCACAGTCCACAATCACAAAATAATCTGTTTATGAGAAATCTCAATCTCGAAGTCTATGAAGCGTACAAATTACCATATTCGATCCCAACTCCACCACTCGAATATATAACACATCTCTAATACCCAATCATTCCACGAGGGATACCCCTATAATCCCTCCCTGTCAGCAAGCAACCTTGAATATCAGCAATCGATCCAACAATAGAGCGTCACAATACCAATGAAGCACCCTTAACTCCACACATTGCCCTTTCTGAAATGTATACCCTCATCAAGAAACCCACTTAGTGATATCATCAACCTAGTCATCTGAAGCTGCCAATGCTGCCTAAGAATTTTGACCTTCCCTCCAGAACTGAACTGTGACCTCACACGTGCAAATCTCACTCTACACAACATACCGCATACACCATGCCATCATATGATAAATATGAAAACTTCATGATCCCTTCCGAGCCACAAGCAACTACGTAACCAACTAGCCAAGAACTTTCCATTTGATCCCATCTAGAAGCACAATCACTATACATCACCTGCACCTCACGCTAGTAGAAAATATACATCTCTAATCGTGGTACAAACCATCAGGAACTCTCCGAATCCCATTTGTACAACACCAAACCGTCAGGACTGAATCCTTCTAACTCAACCAAGCTACGCAGGTCACCAAAACCCAAGAGTATTGCAAAGAAACACTTGTAACAACCCATTGCCATATAAACACCCAAAGAACTAATCATATATCTTACCATGCTGATCCGACCTACCACCAAGTTGTCCTATTTATCAAAATTCCTTCTGAATTACCTTCAAATTGATCCTTCACCTTGCCATAGTACCACAACCCTCAACCAGAGATCACCACGCGAGACACTAGCATAGAACCAAATCGCCTTAAGGCTCATAAGCCGCTGAACATCTCTTAAGCACCCCAAATGTATCACACCTCAAATACTTACTCTAAAGAGACTTCTATGAATTTTAACCATTCTTCCCCTTTTCATGATACTGCAACGTAGAATCTACAACGACATAGAAATACCACAAATCTTGACACCCTCCAATGTAAATCTCAATTAACTGATCAAACAGATCGAACGATCTGTGCCCCCATTAACACACCAACACTCCGGGGAGTAACCTACACCCCTAAACCACCAGGCAAATTCCTACTCTGCACATACTACACCTTTTGCAAATACAACTCAAACATTCAATAAATCCCAATTACCCATAGAGTATATTACAACCTGTATTCCAAGTTTCCATTACTCGAGTCATTCTCAAACTCCACCTCTGTAGGTGATAACAAATTCACTAGTATACCTCGAATTGGAACCAATACATCACATAATCATGCAGCTAACTTATCATTAGCAGACTCCCCACTTGGCTCAAAGTCGTAAATCAAGACAAGCAATAACACTCAATGCCCATACGCTATCACTGCCACAATACCGCAGTGAGGTTCAACTAAATCTTTCATACGCTCATATAACACAAACCATCCAATATCTCAAATCATCTACCAATCTCACTTTCACCATTGTGATGGTCATGCAAGCTTCCACAAGCGATCTAAACTCAACTTACAACATATATCATCTACTAGTAAAAGAGAACTTGTTATAAAACAACATAAGGATCACATAACCTCAGGACACCCCGCGGGAGATAACCCCGTCTGCTTAGCCTCGAATTGATATCATCTCTATACCCTTCCAAAAATTATAGCTATCACGCAATCACGATACCCTCCTACATTAAAAATCAACCAATGCATATCCTTGAGGCATCAAGATACGCGGTATAAGAACCTGAAGCTGATGGCAGAACTAACACTGAAGTTGTAGTCAAAGCAATCTTGAGCTTATACCCTCAATGGACACCACGTGTCCCAAGAATGTTACTGAACTGAGCCAAATTCATACTTGGGGAACTTCACATAAAGCTCCTCCTCCCTCAATCTCTATAATACCATCCTCAAATGCTGAGTATGCTCTTCCTGGCTACGTGAGTACGCTAGGATGCCATCAATGACTACAATACGAAGGAGTACAAATGCGGTTGGAATACACTGTTAATCAAATACACGAACGTTGTTGGGGCATTGGTCAACCCAAAAGATATCGCCAGGAACTCATAACACAACAGGAAGATTCCACTTCCTTCCACGGGTATACTACATGAGAGGTCCTCCAATACACTTACAACTCAAGGCCATATGCCAACTCGAGACAGAAGTCAAACACTTAGTAGTTCTTGCTACATCCCCAGCCAATCCTTTTTGTCATAATCAAACAATCTAAATACATCTCACCATCAAATCACTCTCACCACATAGTCACCCAGTCACAAAATCCCACCAACAAGGACACAAATGGACATATAAGTCCCACGTGCACGTGCTCACACAATCAAAATCTCAGCACTCAAGCCACAGACAAAACCCGACCTCAAGTCCTCTAGACCGGCCCATTGTCAACATGATAAAATCACATCTCGCACCTCACCCGTGGAAATCACAAGCCGTCAATGCACATCTGATACCGAGCGCTCACGTGCGCATTCGAATACATGAAAGGAGATCAAAGAGTTACGATTTTGGCTCAATAAATGGATTCACACGACAAGAATTCAAGAATGTGGGATTTCCTAAAGGTTCTGCAGCCTCTCTAAGATAAGTACAGACGTCTCCGTACCAATCCGCAAGACTCTACTAAACCTGCTTATAGTGTGAGACCTATGTAAGCTAGGCTCTGATACCAACTTGTCACGACCCAAAAACCAACTCGGCCGTGATGGCGCCTATCGTGGAACTAGGCAAGCCTATACTCTTACCCAATCCATTTTCTATCATGAAAATATTTAAATATTATCCTTTTTCATCAGCGAGACCGAAATAAATGATAAAATCAAATACAAAATACAAAAAATTGATAAATCCCAAAATCTGGTGTCACTGAGTCATGAGCCAATACTACAATTATTCCCAAAATTTAACAAGACATCTTTGTCTGGAAATAAATAATAAAATACACAAGGAAGATAGGGAAGGAGATAGGAGGGTCTGCGATCGCCAAGCAGCAACCTCGTCCTCTCCGAAATTTATCCGCAGCCAAAATGATCAACTAGCACTACCATGGCCAGGGATACCTGAATCTGCACACAAGGTGCAGTGGGTAACGTGAGTACACCAACTAAGAAGTAACGAACCCAAACTATGGGCTGAGAGGTAGTGACAGACTAAACCTCAGTAAATGTAATGAAAATAGTGTACGGAATCTAGGCATGTTCACAATTCTAATAGACAATGAAAGAAAATAGAATGATTCAGATATAATCAGTAACCCATGTATAACTCAGTATACCCTACATGCCAATATGTAAACTGTATGAAATTCACATAGTGCTCACAAGCTCTCACATATGAGTCCACTCAGTACTGTATATGGCTCTCATGGCCCAGGAAAGATCCATCCCGGAATATACGTAAACACAGGTGACCGTAGTCACTCTTTAGTGAGGAAGGCCAATTCGTCCCCACGGAGAAGATCCATCTCCGAAATACAACACTCGGACAAGATCCATGTCCAGGGAAGATCCATCCCTCAATATCATCAACTGCGCTCACTGGGGGTGTAAAGACTCCGGAGGGGATCCTCTTAGCCCAAGTACTATAACAAGCCAACGAAGGCATAATCAATATCTCGTTGTGGTGTGCAGCCCGATCCCATACTGTCACTCAATATCATGCTCTCGGACTCACTCATTCATCACTCTCCAGTCTCACACACACGGGCTCAAAATGTCATGATACTAGCCCGAACAATGATATGATGTATCAAATAATGATTACCGAGACTGAGACATGTTATGATATGATATGACAGGACTGAGTATGTAACATCAATAAAACACATGAGAAGAAAGCAATAAATGACCACTCGGGTATCAACAATATCGACATGAAGCCCTAACATAGTACGTAGCATGATTCCTAGCATAATCACATTAACCACATTAATGGAAGTGCGGATATCAATCCATAATAGCTACTAAACGGTGCCATGGGGTGAACCAAGCCACAAATCACACGGTGCATGCCCGCACGCCCATCACTTGGCATGTGCGTCACCTTAATCATAGTCATATAGCATACAGTTCGGGGTTTCGAACCCTCAGAACCAAGTTTGGAAGCGCTACTTACCTCAAACCGGCCAAAAACCTAATCTGTGATGCCTTTGCCTCTTGAATCGGCCTCCAATTTCTCCGAATCTAACCAAAAACCAGAATTTATGTCATCAACATATGCTAGAGGAACAAAGCCCACTCGAAAATAATCGAATTACATCAAAAATCCCGAAATTGGCCAAACCCGACCCCCATGCCCACGTCTCGGAATCCGACAAAATTTACAAAAGTGAAATCATCATTCACTCACGAGTCTATACATACCAAATTCATCAAAATTCGTTCACATATGACCCCTCAAATCCCCAAATCAAACCTTTAAACTTCCAAGCCCTAACCCCTCAATTTTACCATTAAATCCAACAAATCTCATGCTTATTTAACTGAAAAACACCATGGAATCGAGTATTAGGTTAAAACATATTACCTCAATGTGTTTCCCCTTGAATCCCTCTTCAAAACCCCTCAAAGAGCTCTAAACCCGTCTTAAAAAATGGTGGAAATAAGAAAAATTCGCGAAGGGGCCTTTTTATACATTCTGCCCAGCACTTTCGCACCTGCGGCCCAATTTACGCAAGTGCGGTCCAAACGCCACATCTCCGCAATTCACTTGGCTCACCAGCTTCCGCACCTTCGCCCCAGGCCTCGCATTTGCGGGCTCGCAGGTGTGGTCAAATCCTCCGCTCCTGCGATAGTTTCCGCATCTAATGTTGCTTCCCGCATCCGCGATCATCGCACCTGTGGTCCCCACTCCGCAGGTGCGGACACAGAAATAGCAACTTCAGCTGCAAAAATCCCACTTCCACTTCTCCGTTAACCATCCGAAATCATCCCGAGCCCCTCGGGGCCTCAACCAAATATACCAACACGTCACATATCATTATTCAAACTTAGTCGAATCTTTGGAATACTCAAAACAACATCAAATCACCAAATTAACCCGAAATTCAAGCCTAAGGATTTCTAAACTTCTGAAATTCGCCAACGATGCAGGAACCACTCCTCGCGTCCGAGTGACCTGAAAATTTGCACACACATCCCAAACAATACGAACCTATACTAACTTCTAGAATTTCATTCTGACCCCGATAGCTAATTTTTCACTGCCAACCGGAAATTGCCAAAAACACAATTCCGCCAATTCAAGCCTAATTCTACCACTGACCTCCGAATAACATTTCGAACACACTCCTAAGTCCCAAATCACCTAACGAAGCTATTCGAACCATAAAGACCACATTCCGAGAGCATATACCTATAATTCAACTTCCGGTTAATGTTTCCAATTATTCCGCCAACTTAAGAGACTAAGCGTCTCATTTCTCTCCACAATCACTCCAAACCCGAGCCAACCGACCCAACACGACATAAATTAGTTAAACAACATAAAATGAAGTAGAAATGGAGGAAACGGGGCTAAACTCTTGGAACGACCGATCGGGTCGTTACAACATGGGAGAACCTGAGAATTATGATGAAGCCATGCAAGATACTCACAAAGATCAGTAGATCTAAGCCATGAAAGATGAGATGAAGTCACTCTATGAGAATGGAACATATGAGTTAGTGAAATTGACGAAAGGTAAGAGGGTTTTATCTAACAAATGGATATTTGGAATAAAGCGAGATAACCATACATCTGCGCCCAGGTACAAGGAGAGGTTAGTTGTTAAAGGCTTTGTCCAGAAGAAGGGAGTTGGCTTTGATAAAAAAATTCCCCTGTTGTGAAGATGTCTTCTATTCATATGGTTCTAGGATTAGCCGCGAGTCTAGATTTAGAGGCTGAGCAGATGGATGTCAAGACTGATTTTTGTCATGGTGATTTAGATGAGGAGATTTATATGGAGAAGCATGAGGACTTCGTCGTTAAGCTTGCATATAAGCATGCATTTTGGAGAAAATTGGCAGGCATGAAGCCTGTCAATAGTCCCTCTACTTGAAGACACATTTGGCCCCTTGGCTGGAGGGGGAGTTGGTTGGGCACATGCCCATGTTGTCCAGCCAAAGGCCTAATGACCTAATTCTATTCTCTTTTGATTTCCATTCCTATTTGGAATTGGATTTAGTGTTTATTCCTATTTAGAGTTGGTTTTGGCTTTAAGAAAAAGCACCACTCATGATCTATAAATATGGCAACCTTGAAGAATTGTTCTATGCTCATTGATACAAGTCTTTGAAAGACTTAAGCACATAAGAGTGGTTTTTGAGAGAACTTTTATCAAGAGAGAAGAGAGAAGAAAAGTGTTCGTTTTGCTGTAGATTTTTATTCTGACCAGCCAACTTCAAATTACGTTTTCCGGTTCATCGTGCTGAAATTTTCACTGAGTGTTCGTAACATCTTAGTCTTTGATTTGACGGTAGAGATCGGATTTGGAGGCCCGTAGCATCTGATTTCGAGCCTCGAACAGCAGCTCTAGTTTTGTAACTTCTCCTCTTTTTCAATATTGATTTGTCGTTGCTATTGTTGCTCCGTGTTTGGCACTTGTTGAGTAGCCAATTTGGAGAACTTTTGTAACCCTCTTATTATTATAGTGGAGTTTTTTGTATCTTTGTGATCTCGTGGTTTTTACCTTCGATTTGAAGGGTTTTCCACTTAAAATTTGGTGTTCTTTATCTTCTTTATTTTCGGGTTTGCCTCTTCCTCGACATAACAGTGGTATCAGAGCCTTGGTTATTATCTAAGTTGTTACAAAATGGAGACAAAATAAAGTAAAAAAGGTTGGATCTCACGTGACCAACCGCCATGGAAAAGTCTGGAAAGGCCAGGGTCTCCAGGGTTAGAAATGAAATCAACCCCTAGCAAGCAGCAGTTGAGATCTTCGTCAAAAGGACGGGCTGAAATCAAGTGGCTGGAAAAAAAATCAAGGCCACAAAACCAACCACCATTTCAAACTAACAAATTGTTCTTTGTTTGAAAAAAATGAAACAGACGCAACCCGAAAGCAACCTTGCAAGAAGCAGGTGCAACCAAAAGAAACTGTGCAAGGGCTATAAGGGGCTCTGCAGCTACAATTCCAAAAAGGGAAGTCTCTTCTAAAAAAAGTTCTTTCCCGCATCTACTCATTCTATGAAAAAAGAAGAAGAAGAAGAAGAAGAAGAAGAAGAAGAAGAAGAAGAAGAAGAAGAAGAAGAAGAAGAAGAAGAAGAAATGATGTTGAAAACAATTCAAACCTAAAGTAGTATCGGGCCTCCAATCCCTAGCTACACCTTTTCCAACATAGGGTCTCACTCCCTAGTTGACACCAGCATAACCTGGTGATCTTTTCCTGACAACAGCATAACCTGTTGATATTTTTCCTGATGCCAGCATAACCTGGTGATCTTTTTCTGACAACAACATAACCTGTTGATCTTTGCCAGTCGCCAGCATAACCTAGTGATCTTTTCCTGACAACAGCATAACCTGTTGATCTTTTCCTGACGCCAGCATAACCTGGTGATCTGTTTCCTGACAACAGCATAACCTTTTGATCTTTTCCCGACACCAGCATAACCTGGTGATCTTTTCCTAACAACAACATAACCTGTTGATCTTTTCCTGACGCCAGCATAATCTGGTGATCTTTTCCTGACAATAGCATAACCTGTTGATCTTTTTCTGTCACCAGCATAACCTGGTGATCTTTTTCTTTTGACAACAACATAACCTGTTGATCTTTTCCTGGCGCTAGCATAACCTGGTGATCTTTTTCCTGACAACAGCATAACCTGTTGATCTTTTCCTGACGCCAGCATAATCTGGTGATCTTTTCCTGACAATAGCATAACCTGTTGATCTTTTTCTGTCACCAGCATAACCTGGTGATCTTTTTCCTGACAACAGCATAACCTGTTGATCTTTTCCTGACGCCAGCATAACCTGGTGATCCATTTCCTGACAACAGCATAACATGTTGATCTTTTCCTGACACCAGCATAACCTGGCGATCTTTTCCTGACAACAGCATAACCTGTTGATCTTCTTCCACATAAGGTCCCACTCCCTAGTTTGCGCCAGCATAACCTGGTGATCTTTTCCTAACCTGTTGATCTTTTCCAATATAGGGTCTTCAATCCCTAGTTGATTTTGCTTTTAGACATAGGGTATCCACTCCCTAGTCTACATTCACTCCGGGTACACCATTCCCGACCTTTCATTGCTTTCAATAATAAAGTAGTAGATTTTATTACAATAACTCACAATATTTTCCTAGTGAAAACTGGGGCAGAAAATTTCGTTCTTTTGTTCTTGATTTTGCGCAGATTACAATTTAGGACAATGGATTCGAGACGACCAAAATAAGAAGTTTCGGTCCAGAATAAAAGAAAAGGAGAAAAGAGAAGGCCAAGCCCAAAGTATGGGAGTGGAGAAGACGTGGACTGCTCAAGACAAGATTGGAGTCATCCGTTCTGTATATCCCGCCTTGATCCAGAAGAGGAGAAGATGAAACCAGCATCTGCGGCTAACAAGCATCAAGATCCGATTCAGAGTCAGCAAATTCCAAGACTCAAGACCAAGACTTAGAGTATAGGGATCTTGTAACTCGTAGCTGATAGGCTTAGTTAGTCTTTGTCGTTTAGTTACTGTGGTGTAATAAGGAGCTCAACAACAATAACAGCAGCAACAACCACAGTAAAATCACAGTTATCCGGTAGTCCCGGCTACCAAAACTCCCAGAACTACACTGACATGATTATTTTATAGCCAAGGATATGTAGGCAACCTTTGAAGCAAGGTTCGGTCAAACATTTCCAAAGCGCTTCGCAAGGAGTATTTGAATGGGTAAAAGTTGTTCATAACTGCTCACCTTTGCCCGAAAACTCTTCGCGTTTACGAGCAAAGAAGGGCAACTGTGAGCATGTAATTTTTCACCTATTAAATACTCCTACAAATTTGATAAATAAAATTAATTTTATAGGATTTTGTGTGAATTTAGTGTGTATTTATGAATTATTTGCATTTTATGATCATAATTTATCTTTTAAAATTTATAAAATAAAATAACAAAAATATTTAAAACTTTTGTCTTGCATAATTAGGTTTATGGTTTAAATTAATACTTAGTGACACAATTTAATCACATTTCTTAGAAGAAAAATCACAAAAAATTGGTTCTTTTGATAATTATTGGCATTAAGGTTAGAATTAATGGTTTTATTTTGTAAGTAGCTAAGATATTTCTAATTAATATATTATAATGGTTTAATTAGGATTTAATTAATTTATCTTAAGAATTAATAGGAATTGTAAGTATTAAATCGGATTAGGCCAACTATACCCAGGCTGAATCCCTTTCTTGAATCCCAGACAGTACCCAGCCCAAATACCCCATCTGGTCCAAACCCCCACTTAACCAAACTACGTCGTTTTGCTTCATTAAATACCAGTCATTGATCTTTGATGATCCAACGGTTGGGAACTCAAGACCCTCCCTACTATATATGTGTCTGAACGAGCCCCTACCCACCCCCTCTCAAACACTCCTCACCGGTTCATCTCCCTCATCTCACAAACAAAACCCTAGCCGCCCTAGGATTCTCCGCCGTCTCCGACATGGTCTGCCGATCGAAAATCGCCTACGGCGGTGGACCATCTCCAAAATAAACCAAACTCACCCCGGACTATCTCCTCATCACCCTCAACCCCAATCTATCCTTAATTTTCCAGAAAAACCTCTCAATATCGAGTAATTCCAGATCTAAAAATCTGAAATCCTAAAAAACTGACCCTGAACTAATTAGAGCGAATTTGTGACTCAACCCTACGTGGGTCAATTGCTCTTGACAAGAGAATTAGATTCACGTTGGTTTGATGCATTTTCAAATCCCACCGGAGTCCGGCCAAGTTCCGACCAGAGTCAACCCTCTCCGGCCAAGTTTGTTCGACTAAATTGGTACCATTTCAAACCCTAATCTTTGCTTATTATCCTGAAAATGGTCACCTAGGTTTAATTTAGGTTTGCCTGAATTGTTTAGGGTTTCATAGTTTTCTGCTCCTGTTTCTTTTTGTGTTATTGCCTTTAAACTCTTGGATTTTGGCAATTTTGAAACAATAATTTAGGTTTGCATGTTTGTCTTGATAATTAGGTTTAGTTTCTGATTTTTAGACTAATTAGTTTATGTTTCCTATATTTTCATTCCTCTTTTGTTAAATACTGCTTTGAATTTAATTATAGGTTTAATTGCTAAGTTTTGTATAACTCAACTGATTTTAGTTTGTAGTTTAGGTTTTCCAATTTTCTGTGACTGTTTCTTTTTTAAATAGTTTATTAGTTATTAATTAACTAATTTCCATCTTAGTTTAATCATGCATGTCTTAGGAATGTTTGAATTAGTAACTTAGGTTTAATCCCTTATTTTGTTGCCTAATTCTGAACTAATTAGTCTAGGTTTCACATGCATGTCCTGATTTTAACATTACTGATTTAATTATTGCTTTGAATTTGTTTAGGTTATCATTGTGTAACCTAAATGGCTAGGACCTTTAGTTTAGGATTTCATTTTGCTCTTTACCTTGTTCCTAGTCTATTGTTCTCTCTCCTTAAGTAATTGATTAACCACTAATCTATTAATCAATTTCCTTTGTAGTTTAACCATACATGTTTACGGTTATTAATCTAGCTCTCTAATTTTAATGACTGACTCTGAACTATTACTTTAGGATTTCCTACCTAGTATTTTTTGGTCTCATCTCTACTGGTTGTTAATTAAAATTCTGATGTTGAAAATAATCACTTAAGTCTAATTACTAATTTAGTTAATCAATTCTGATTTTAGTTAGTTGTTTCAAAACTATTTTCTGAAATAAGCAAGAATCCTGGATAAATTTAGGTTCAATTCAGTCCTTAAGTGTTAATTAGTAAGCCTAATTAGACAAATTAATCAACTTAGTAACCTATTAGGCTTAGTTTAAATTAGGTTGTTTTAAGTTGCATAATTTTAGGAACTCAATATTGGCCAAATAATGCCCCAAAGCCCTGAATAATAAGGGGTAATTTTATGAGATATTTCAGGGTAGTTTAAAAATTCGAGATGAGGAATCTTGGCTGTAACAGCTCAAGAAACTTCTAGAATGAAGATAAATATCAAAATAAATAAGAAAGTTATTAAATCAGATTTTTCTGGGTAAAAATAGTAAATTTCAGGAATAAAAAAGGTTGTAAAATAGAAGAACTTTTTAGAAATGGTACAGCTATCCTAGCTGTTACAAAGATGCTGAAAATAGGATAAGGAGGACAACTGTACTGTACTATTTTCAGATTTTAGGATAAGTAATATTCCTAAAATATACCCTCCCTAGGCAGCCTATATAAAGGCTACTCTATTCTGAAAATTAGACACGCAATTAGAGAGATTCATTCTGAAATTTACACACATTAGAGAAAACACTGCCCTGAAAAACACATTACCCCTCTGAAAAAATAGAAGAACACTGAAAATACCAAAAAATGGATATAAAAACATTCTGAAAACTGGCTTTCTTTTGGTTATGATTTTCTGGAAAAACTGGTCTTTTAGCTATTGATTTTTCTAGGAAAACTTGTCCATTTTAGCTGTGTTTTTTCTGGTTTGGAAACTGGTTCATAGAGGCTGATTTTTTCTGGATATTTTGGGTTGTTGTTGTAGTTTATTATTGTTGTTCCTAGTCCTTCTGTCCTGGCCTTTATTTGGTCATATTGTTAGCTATTTTCCTTTTTAAAGGTATGTAACTATGTTCACTTTAAATGGAATTTTGTCCAAATCTGCTTTATATCTACATTTCTTTGTGTTTTAGCTTTAGTTTTCAGATTATGTGTATTGTGACTTGCTTGCCTTCCTGGGTTGTATGAATAGATTATGTGGTTTGAGTCTTGTTTGAATTTCTGGAAAAGTGATAGCATGTATGAAAAAATATTAAAAGAGGTGAATCTGGCCACCAATTGGTCAAATTCGCCCCATAATAATGCATAACCTTTTTATGTTTGTTGTTAGAAAATCAGTAGAAACTGCAGGTGGTGTTCGATCCTGTTAATTAAGGCCATGAGCAATTCCAGTTCTTTTTTGGTTAAAGATGAAGCCGTAGTAGTTTAGAAACGTTATTTTTCCTAGGGCATTTGTTTTCATGTATGTTGAGAGGAAAATTGTATTTTTTATTCCAAATGACCATGTAAAAGTTCTGTCTATTTTGTAAAACAACTATATCCCCTCCCCTTTTTATTCTAGACTTTTGTAATGAACTGGACTATCTTATTATTTTTAGTAACTTTGAATCTTTCTTTTAAGTTGAATATAGGAGATGGGCCAGACTTATAGGATGGCCCAATAAGCCTGAATAAGTCTGGACCCTAGGCCATTGGGCCTAGGGTGTAAAGACCTCAATTATTTTGTTAAGATTGTTGATAGTAATTATTCTGATTTTTCAATCCCTGAACTCCCATTTCAGTCGTGTATCTATTTGGAGTCCACTGGACTCTATAGCTATGTGGCCCAATAGTAGGTCGTGCCTCGGAGTCAAATTGGGTCGTTCTTACCTTATCGGACCTATGTGAGGCTTGGTACAACCTTCTAACTAAATACAACTTTTACGTTGATTAAGAAGAAAAAATATTCAATCTTGTTAGACGTTTTTATCTTACTGTCCTCTATGATTCTAATTCGAACCATGCTTATTCATCATTTTCTTGTTCTCACATTCTTTGTCCACCCACCCCAAGATTTGGCTCTTATTTTTGCCCAAATAACAACTATTTTTTTACTTGGAAGAAAGAAGATGAATGTTTTTTTGTAGATGTGGCAAGCCAGCTCCTTTAAAAGTTGCATGGACTACTCCAAATCCTGGACGACGATTCTTTGGATGTAGTTTTTATCCGAAGATAAATTGTTGTCGATTTTTTCAGTGGTATGACCCTCGATTTTCGGAGCAAGCAAACATTGTTATTTCTGGGTTGTTGAAGAAGACTAACAAACTATCGAAGAGGGAAAGAATGCTAAAGTTTCTATTATTTTTCAGTTTACTTTTGAATATGATTTTGCTCATGTACAAATAATGGTTATCTTGTAGTATGTAATAGAAGTTAAGCAATATGATATGTTGTTCGAAACTGCTATCCACAAAAATAACCAATCACAATCACAATATCTTGTCAACATAGCTGGTAATTTGACAAACAAAGTCGGAATTTAACATCAAATTATAGAGTTAAACTATGTTGTCCATATACAGATACACATACACATGACAAACAAGTTCACAAAATAAAGTTTCGTACCACAAAAAAGCAGACACCCCATCAATTCAACTAAAACAGTCACCCCACGAATTCAACAAAAAAAAGTCTAGTATACCAAATACTACATCCAACAGTAAAGACATTCAAGTGGTCTTCTTGGAGGGAGATTTCCCCATAACCTTAGATCTTATTTGTATTCCAACATATTGGGACCTTGTCTTGATTCTAGCCATTGCAGTTTGGACTTGAAGTTGTCTTTGAGTCACAGCTTCCTTCCCTTCGCATTTCAAACCTTTAGAAGGCTTATATCCAATATCACCAGTAACACGGGAAGAATCAATTAAAGGTCCAGTATAAACCTTTCTGGCTGTAGGCATGCTGATAACAATCAAACCAAAAGATACATTTCAAAGTTAGACAATAACATCATATAGTAAGTTAGACAATAAAAGTTAGACACTTACATTAATACTTGTAAAATCAGATTGTGCAACAAATACACCATGTCCTTGAAGCCTAGAACTCTTGTAGTGGATTCTTGCCTCCCCCCCTCCCCCAAGATTTTCCTCCAGTACTTGTAGATGCATTGTCAGATTCCTTTCTGCCTCTCCTTTGTGAAGTTTTTATTGTTGATTGTTGTGAGCAATTAGTAGTCTATTATATGAGAAAATGAGGAATTAGATCTTAGATAACTAAGAAGATAGTAATAAAGGAAGAAGGTAGGAAGGTACCCCTTGATTAGTTGTTGGTCTTGTTGGACAACTCCTCATATTATGAGTACTTGAATTTTCCAACCTTTAGTTCTAGGTTGTGAGGTAATTCTATCTTTGAACTGCTTTGCCACATATTTTGAATTACACAGATAGTTGTAAGTGGTTTTATGGCATTTGTGTCTTGGATTGTAAGTCTTGATTGTGAATTTTGTACTCCTACCTTCCTTGCTAGCATACAACAACCATGGACAACCAGTTTTGTATTTAACTCTGACCCTATGTGGCTCGTTGGGATCCTTAACTAGCTGAATACCTTTCTTTATAGCATACTTGGTAACTGCTTCTCTAAATTCCTTCACATTCTCAAATACCATCCCCAATTGCCAAGTAACAATTTTGGCAGAAGGATCATAAACCACTATATTGTTTTTTTTCATCCCCTTAACTGTCCCATATTATCTTCACCATCTACATCATCATCAGATACAAGATCACCCTCCCCTTCCATATCTGATTCAGATTCAAAGTTATCTGGATATTAACTATCATAGTAAGGCTCATCATCACCTCCTAATTTGTCTCTCATATTTTTTTTGGGCTGATCTATGTTCTCATAACCTTCATCAACTCCAACTTCACCTAAAAATCCATCGGGTTTTTCCTTCCTAAGTTTTCTCCTATTCTTTTGTCTATATTTCTTCAGATCTTCTTTAACAACCCTCAACTCTTCATGGACATCACTTCCATAATCAAATGACCTCTCAGATTCATCACCAAATACTATTTCTTCTTCTTCTCCAGCAGGTTCTACCTGTTGAGAATCAGCATTAATGTCCTATACATCATCATCAGCAGCAGATTCTTCTTCCTCTGAGGAAGTCCAATCTATGGGTGACTCATCTTCTTGAGTGGTTCAAAGGAGTAGGTAACCCTAGATCTGGATTTGCAGCAGTAGTATTTAAAGGAGGACCACAAGGAACAAAAGATTCCCTATTGTCTTATTGTGTGCTAGAAGATGCATTAAAAGGCTCACCCACGTGCCTTATTTGGATACCCTCTATAGCATCCACCTCCTCAAATTGTGAGTCAGAAGAGACAAAGATGTCTTGATGTTTTAGACTTCAATACAACCCATAATATAAGTTAATTGTGCAGTACCCAATTTTCAAGTGTTGTCTAATAAGAAGAACCTGGTTCTTCTTAGTATACTACTTACTACTGTTTGTGCAATAATTAAGCAGTAATAGTAAAGACACAGGGATTTTTACATGGAAAACACCTGTCTCAAAAGGTGAAAAAACCACGACCTACTCCTCAGTAGGATTTGCTCAAACTCTTCACTAAAACTCTGAGCCAAAACGGACTTACAAAATAAACTTTTTTGTAATCCTAGGACTAACTCTAATCCTCTTTGTATCAACTAGACTCTAGCTAATTTCTACAGATTTCAAGTTAACTCTAACTTGATCAATTTGTACCTATNTTCTTGCAAATATCTATGGAAATTTTGCTTCAAAACTTGATTCACTTTAGTACTTGTGCGTCACCTCTTTCGGCAGTAATACACTGATTATTTATAGAGTTCGTTTGTTGAGTCCATGATTCAATTCTGATCCAACTCTTCCTTGGTAAACGAGTTTGATTGTCACTCAACTTCCTTCCTCTATTTCTGTCCTAGCTGAAATCAACTTTTGTCATCTCTATCAGTTTGCAACCTTTTCGTATTAGGAGACATTCTCTTAGTTCTTTGATACTCAGCAATCACTGATATCTCCTAGACTTGTACGATTCTTGTTCCAACTGCTTCATTCAGATGTGTATGCTATGATGGACCTGGTTCAACTTGACACCTTTTGTCAATCTTCAAAACCCATTCAGTGACATGGTCCAACAAATTCCCCCTTTTTGATGATGACAAACTCTGTGCTTTTATCCTGTATGCACATCCAACACTTTGTATATTTGTGAGCATTAATCATCAAGAACCAGGTTCATTAGGTTATAAATATCACTTTTAAAAAATTTGAACAACACAGAGCATCAACACATCTTCCCCCTTTTGGCATCATTGAAAAGTTGCAAAATGATACTTACCAGTTTTTAATTCTTACTCATGGCCAATTTAGGCAACTGCAGGTGCAAACATGATTAATCAACACAAGAAACCAATAATGTAAGCTAAATCATAAATAGAGACATTTTTCAAAACACCAAGCTTTCATTGATTAACATGGATTATCAGCACCAAAACAAATTAAAATAAAAAAATAGCCAAAACATGAGTAAGACAGAATTAAAAACTGAAACAAAAGACACTAGACACAGTCCCGAACTGGGCACTTGATAGGATAGGAGGGGTAGTTCTGGAAATTCCTAAGTTTGGGGTGGTGCAGAAGAGGCAGGATTCTTGGTTTGGAGAAGAGACAGCATTTGTTGTAAGATACCTTCGTTTTTCTCCTTCTCCTTGGCTAATTCAACTTTGAGAGCATCACGCTCACCTTCCACCTCAACTAAGAGAGTCTTCAAACGAAGGATCTTCATATCCTTTTTCTCGCTTTCTTGCACCAAAGTACGGACATTGCTGTTGACTGGTTGCTTCCGAAATGAACCAGGTTCATCTGCCGGGGCACTGACAGTGTAATCACATGACAACAAAGTGTCCTTCCCAAAGAAATCCTTTGCAGTAGCCATTTCAGCCTTCTTTGTGGGGACTCCAAAATGAGCCATACCTGTAGTAAGGATAAAGCCATAAGGAATTGCATGGGCCTTGGTGCCATTCACCACTCTGTCCAAAAGCTGGATGATTAAAGATGGCCAATTGATCTGCTTGCCTCTGAACAGGCACTCCATGAGTATGAGATCTATGTAGTTGGCAATGTGCCTGCGTTCTTGTCTGGGCAGCAGAAATTTAATTACAAACTCAAAGAACAGCTTGTGTTCAGGCTTCATCTCACTTTTGTACACAGCCTTGGGCTCAGGCTCTTCTTCATTGTCACAAAAGAATCTGGTGATGTTGAGTGCTGAGGCCATTCCATCCAAGAAAGGCCATCTCTGCCTTGTATAATCGTCATAGACCTCATATGGAATGTCTAGAATGACTCCCACTTCTTGAGCGTCAAAGAAGACTTCAACTCCCCTGACCAATGATGTAACCCTTCCTCCAATCATAGTTGCATTCCCCATGAACTCCACAACCTCATTTCTGACCAGCCTGCCTTCTATACAAAGGACCATGTCCTTCCAGCCTTGCGCTACCAGAATATCCACTAAGTACCTCATACCCGGCTTCTCCAAATCCTTTAGTAACTTTCCCTTCAAAATATGTCTCTTGCCAAACATGGAAACTCTGTCAGTCGACACTTCTCCAACCTCGTTCTCTGCATCTCCACTCCATTCAGGATCATCATCCCTTTCAACAATCTGAACTTTCTTCTTTGACTTTACTTTAGACCTTGTCCTCGTAGATGTACTCACGGAGGTAGCAGACACAGGTGTTGACTTCTTTGTGGAAATCTTAGCCAATTTGGGCTTGGGTGTCTTGATCGCCACTGGAGCAACCTCTTTTTCTTGTTGGACCAGGTCCAACACCTCATCAACAGCAATAGCCTCAACAGGCTCCCCCACCTTTGCTTTCCCTTTCTCAGCCTTCTTTCTTTTGCTCTCTTGCAGAGATTTTTCCAGCTTCTCCTCTTCTTCTCGAAAAGTATTTCTCGTAGATTGTACCCTTGGAACAGGTACACCAACAGACTCATCAGTTTTCCTTTTCTTTGAGGAAACTGAGGCTTTAGACTTGATGGACTTTGGGGTCCTTCTCTCCTTGGGGTTGTATGAGTCCCCCAATTTCTTTAGTCTCTCAGCCAAGGTTTCTTCCCCAAAAGAAACACGTTCATCTATCTCCTTCATTAGCTTTTCTAAACCAGCAACAGCTTCCTCAACTTCATTAGTTCCCCCTATCACTACGACATCATCTTCAAGATTCTCAAGAATGGGGCCACAAATTTCAAGTGTGGAACCATCCTTCCCAGATCCCCTCACACCTGCATCTCCCTCATTCTCAAGAATTTTTCCAGTTTTCCTTTGCCTACTTGGCACTTCCACATCCACTACAGACCCAACCAGCACAAATCTATTTTCAGAATTTGACACAGAGGTAACTTCAGTATTACCTTTCTCAGCACTTGACGAACCAGGTGCACCGTCTTCATGTGCTGATTTAAACGATTCACTGGACGAATCTGGTTTGGGTTCTTCTTCAGCCTATAATAAATCTTCCAAGAACTTTGCTCGTGAACCTGAAGCCACAGATTTTCGTTCAAGAACCTTAACACGACGGGGTTTCGGGGCTGGGGTAGGGTTTTGTGTAGGTTTAAGAGCATCATGGTATTCAGGGATTTCAGGTGTCTCAGAGGATTCAGAACTGTAGACCGGTGGAGAATCAGACTCATATACTCCTTCATCGTAGTCACGATTTTGAGAATCAGATGAAGCAGACGACATGGAATTTAATTTTTGAGAGAAAAAAGAAAAGAGGGTAAAAGCAGTAGAGAGTTGAGTGTTGAGTGACTTGAACAGGGTTCATCTATTGCTTTATTCACAATGGGTAATGATGGCCTATTTATAACTTGTTGTTGGGGTGATTATAACGGAAGTGTATTAACACAAGTAGGATACTAATCGATTAAGGACTGTCAGTGATTGGACATTGATTAGACCATTTTTCCCCCTAAAACTAGGCTTATTTAATGTGACGGAGCTTCTTGAAATTGGTTCATTATTTGGGTAAGTACGAGAATTTGAACTGAACCATTATGGATAGAGTCCTACTCATGTATGACTATACTTGAATTAATACATGTATGGAAATGAGAACGTACCTTGTCAGTCATGTAAACCAGCATGGATGAACCAGGTTCATCCTGTTAAAAATCTTTATTTTGCCTCAATTCACAAAAGTAGAGAAACATCATTAGCAGTTAGGGAATCATATTAATACATGGCAGAAGAGTATGGCAATAAAGACATAGTACTGAGCCATGATTAATCTGATTAAGTACCTAATTAAAATTTCTAGCCACAAAAACTTCCCCTTTTTTTCATTTTGTTTTTCAATTAGGTGATCTTAATCATCCCTAATTCAAGTGTGTTTCTCTCATAATGCTCCCTGCTTAATGCTTTGGTAAATATATCAGCAATTTGATGATCAGTGGCACAGAATTCGATTGATATCATCCCTTTTTCATAGTTATCCCTTAGGAAATGGTGCCTAACATCTATGTGCTTAGTTCTCTTGTGATGAACCGGGTTCTTAGTCATACTAATTGCACTAGTGTTATCACAGTAAATAGGAATGCATCCCACATCTATACCAAAGTCCAGGAGTTGTTGCTTAATCCATAGCAACTGAGCACAGCAAGAGGCTGCAGCCACATATTCAGCCTCAGCAGTAGACAAGGCTACTGAATTTTGTTTCTTGGTGGCCCAAGATACAAGGCAGGAGCCCAAAAAGTGAGCCATGCCTGAAGTACTTTTCCTGTCAACCAGGAAACCTGCATAATCAGCATCAGCATATCCTACAAGGTCAAAATTACTACCTTTAGGATACCAAAGGCTTAAATCAGTGCTGCCCTTCAGATATCTCAAAATTCTTTTCACTGCAGTGAGATGGGACTCCTTTGGATTGGCTTGAAACCTAGCACATAGTCCCACACTGAACACAATATCAGGTCTACTTGCAGTAAGATATAGTAGAGATCCAATCATCCCTCTGTACGTCTTCTGATCAACGGATGAACCAGGTTCATCCACATCTAATTTTGTAGCTGTGGCTATTGGGGTATCTATCTCCTTTGAATCTTCCATTTTGAACTTCTTGAGGAGTTCTCTCACATACTTCTGCTGATGAATCATTGTTCCATGTGGAGTTTGTTTGATTTGCAGACCTAAGAAAAAGGTTAGCTCACCCATCATACTCATTTCAAACTCACTCCCCATTAATGTAGCAAATTCCTTGCTGAGCTTCTCAGTTGTTGCCCCAAATATGATATCATCAACATATATTTGTACAATCAGAAGATCTTTTCCCTTTTCCTTTAAGAACAAAGTACTGTCTATTTTGCCTCGTTTGTACCCATGTTCCAGCAGGAATTTTGACAATCTCTCGTACCAAGCTCTAGGTGCTTGCTTGAGACCATAGAGAGCCTTGTCAAGTTTATATACATGATCAGGTGATTCTTTGCTTTCAAAACCAGGAGGCTGTTTTACAAATACCTCTTCCTTCAAATAGCCATTGAGAAAGGCACTCTTGACATCCATCTGATGCAAAGTGAATTCCATGCGTACAGAAAATTCTATAAGAAGTCTGATTGCCTCCAATATGGCCACATGAGCAAAGGTCTCATCATAATCAATTCTCTCTTCTTGGCTGTATCCTTGAACAACCAGTCTTGCCTTGTTTCTTGTAACAGTTCCATCCTCATCGAGTNTTTCAGCATCTTTCAGGGCTTCAACAATGTTCTTTTGTTCAATCAAGGATAGAAATGCATCAAACGCACACAGATTTTTCAAGGAGGATCTAGTTTTGATTCCAGATCTCAAGTCTGTTATGATGTTCTCAAGAGGGTGAGAACTTTGACTGTGTGGTTTGAGAACCAGTTGTTCACTTCTGGATTGTTCCATGTTGTCTTGTTGCTATGGAACAGGATCAGGGCCAGTATTTTCATGAGGAATTCCCCCTCTCGAGTTGCGTGGGGTTGCTGAACCTGGTCCAACACCTGTTCCATCTGCCATAGGTGCTTCAATGTAGTCATTTCTCCTAACCAGTCCAAGCTCCTCATCTTCTGGTTCATGTCTCTCAGATAAAGTGTTAGTTTCATCAAAGACAACATGTACACTTTCTTCTACACACATAGTTCTTTTATTGTATATTTTATAAGCTTTGCTATGTGTAGAATATCCCAAGAACACTCCCTCATCACTTCTGGGATCATATTTTCCTAAAGAATATTTGCCATTATTATGCACATAACACTTGCAGCCAAAAGCCCTAAGATGGGATATGTTGGGCTTTCTCCCTTTAAGTAATTCATAGGGAGTTTTCTCTACCAGAGGTCTGGTCATGCATCTATTGATAATATAACATGCAGTGTTAATTGCTTCTGCCCAGAAGCTGTGAGGTAGTTTGCTTGATAGAAGCATGGTTCTTGCCATGTCTTCAAGAGTTCTGTTTTTCCTTTCAACAACCCCATTTTGCTGTGGGGTTCTAGGAGCAGAAAAATTGTGATTCACACCATGTTCATCACAGAACTCAACAAACTTAGCATTCTCAAACTCAGTACCATGGTCAGATCTAATGGATGCTAGTTGATGTCTTAATTGATTCTGAATCTTCTTGACAAATGAGGTGAACATTTCAAATGCTTCATCCTTAGATGCCAAGAATAAGGTCCAAGTGAACCTTGAGAAATCATCTACTAGAACCATCACATATCTCTTCCTACCTCTACTCAGAGTTCTCATGGTACCACACAGATCCATATGAATCAGTTCCAACGTCCTGGTGGTACTGACCATTTTCTTACTTTTGAAAGAAGTCATTTCCTTCTTCCCCCTTGCACATGCCTCACAAACCTTGTCTTCTTTGAACTTAATGTTAGAGAGCCCTACCACT
>ML262053.1:0-23705 GCA_005239495.1 Nicotiana undulata
GTTCAGGCCTTATTTGGACTCGTTCGTTATTGTTTTCATTGATGATATATTGATATACTCTCTTAGTCGATAGGAGCATGAGCAGCACCTTAGAGTCGTCCTCCAGACTCTAAGGGATAGTCAGTTGTATGCCAAATTCTCCAAGTGTGAGTTTTGGTTGAGTTCAGTTGCATTTCTAGGCCATGTGGTTTCATCAGAGGGTATCCAGGTAGATCCCAAGAAGATTTTAGCAGTTAGAGATTGGCCTAGGCCTACTTCAGCTATAGAGATTCGGAGCTTCTTGGGCTTAGCAGGATATTATCGCCGATTTGTGGAGGGTTTTTCATCTATCGCAGCCCCGATGACTAGGTTGACCCAGAAGAGTGCTCAGTTCAGGTGGTCTGATGAGTGTGAGGCGAGCTTTCAGAAGCTCAAGACAGCCTTGACCATGTCACCAGTGTTAGTATTGCCCTCAGGTTCAGGACTGTATACCATATATTGTGATGCTTCACGGGTTGGGCTTGGTGAAGTGTTGATGCAGGACGACAAGGTTATAGCCTATGCTTCTCGTCAGTTGAAGATTCATGAGAAGAACTATCCAGTTCATGATTTGGAGCTTGCAGCTATTGTTCACGCTTTGAAGATTTGGAGGCACTATCTGTACGGAGTGCCATGTGAGGTGTTTACGGACCATAAAAGCTTGCAGTATCTATTCAGACAGAAGGAGTTGAACATGAGGAAGAGGATATGGTTAGAGTTGCTGAAGGATTATGATATTACCATTCTTTATCATCCGGGGAAGGCCAATGTGGTGGCCGATGCTTTGAGCCGGAAGTTAGTCAGTATGGGCAGTCTAGCCTATTTATCAGTCGAGGAGCGACCTCTTGCGTTGGATGTTCAGGCTTTAGCCAACCGATTTGTGATATTGGAGGTTTCTGAGACTAGTAGTGTGCTGGCCCATACCGTGGCCCGTTCTTCATTGTATGATCGTATTCGGGCCAGGCAGTATGATTATCGTTATCTATGTACCCTTAGAGATACAGTTCGGCACGGAGGTGCCAAGCAGGTCACAGTGGATGATGAGGAAGTTCTGAGGATGCAGGGCCGTATTTGTGTACCCGATATTGATGGCATTTGTGATTTGATACTTCAGGAGGCCCATAGTTCCCGGTATTCCATTCATCCGGGCGCCGCAAAGATGTACTAGGACTTGCGGCAGCATTATTGGTTGAGTAGAATGAAGAAGGATATTGTAGCTTATGTAGCTCGGTGCTTGAACTATCAGCAGATTAAGTACGAGCACCAGAGACCCGGTGGTTTGATGCAGCGGATTCAGCTTCCTGAGTGGAAGTGGAAGCGTATCACCATGGACTTTGTAGTTGGGCTCCCACGGACTCGGAGGATGTTTGATGCGGTTTGGGTTGTTGTGGATAGGCTGACCAAGTCAGCGCATTTCATTCCGGTATCAGTGTCGTATTCGGCAGAGAAGTTGGCAAAGATTTACATGAGAGAGATTGGTAGATTGCATGGTGTGCCCATATCCATTATATTAGACCGAGGTACTCAGTTTACCTCTTATTTCTGGAGGGTATTTCAGCGAGAGTTGGGCACACAGATTGATTTGAGCATAGCATTTCATCCTCAGACGGACGTACATTCCGAGCGTACTATTCAGATTTTGGAGGATATGTTGTGGGCCTGTGTCATTGATTTTGGTGGTTCATGGGACCAGTTCTTGCCTTTAGCTGAGTTTGCCTACAACAACAACTATCAGTCGAGCATTCAGATGGCTCCGTATGAGGCGTTGTATGGTAGACGATGTCGGTCTCCAGTTGGATGGTTTGAGCCGGGAGAGGCTAGATTGTTGGGTTCTGAGTTAGTCCAGGATGCCTTGGACAAGGTGAAGATTATTCAGGATAGACTTCGTACAGCACAGTCCAGGAAAAAGAGTTATACGGATCGCAGAGTTCGAGATTTGGCTTTCATGATAGGAGATCAGGTGTTTCTTAGAGTGTCGCCTATGAAGGGCGTGATGAGGTTCGGGAAGAAGGGCAAGTTGAGGCCTAGGTACATTGGTCCATTTGAAATTTTGGATAAGGTAGGAGAGGTGGCCTACAGACTTGCCTTGCCACCGCATTTATCAGCCGTGCATCCAGTGTTTCATGTATCTATGCTCAGGAGGTATATTGCGGATCCATCCCATGTTCTTGACTTCAGCGGTGTCCAGTTGGACCAGGATTTGTCTTATGAGAGGAGTCAGTAGCCATATTAGCTAGGCAGGTTTGTCAGTTGAGATCGAAGAGTTATCCTTCAGTTCGTGTTCAGTGGAGAGGTCAGCCTGTTGAGGCAGCTACTTGGGAGTCCAAGTCTGATATGCGGAGCCGTTATCCCCACCTTTTCCCAGACTCAGGTACCTTCTATGTCCGTTCGAGGACGAACGTTTGTTTTAGATGTGGAGATTGTGATGACCCAAAAGGTCATCTTGTGTAAATGTAACTAAATCTGTGTTCCGAGGCCCCGAAAGCCTCCGTTAATCTTACCTCGATATGCCCGGGCGCGTAGCCGGGAAGCCTTTATGTGAAAAACTTGATGAAAAGTTGAATTTATAATAATTAATTGATTAAAGTTGACTTTGGTCAACATTGTTTGGTAAACGGACCCGGACCCGTGATTTGATGGTCCCGGAGGGTCCGTAGGAAAATATGGGACTTAGGCGTATGACTGGAACCGAATTCCGAGGTCCCAAGCCCGAGAAATGAATTTTTAAAGAAAATACTTTTCTGAAAAATATAAAGGTTTTTGAAAATGAATTTTGAGGTGAAAACTGCGTTACCGGGCCCGTATTATGGTTCATTTGGAAAACTTGTTTAACTGTGGAGACTACTTGATTAAGAATTGTGTTGTGATGTCCTAGTGGGGGACCCAAATCATTAAGTTATGTACTCGTAAGGAATTGGTTATAGTGAGACCCTTGTCGGGCAAATGTGTTGATTTTAGTTGTTATTCCCCATGTCGGGTGTTTATGAATTGAAAGTTCGGTAATTGATTTCCTTGCCAAATTGTTATTTATTGTTGATATTACTTGGGTGAGGAAGAGAGTAAAGCACGAAGGGTGATGCCGTGCCATTCATTTCATTGATTTATAATTGCAATGTGAGGAAGAGAGTAAAAGCACAAAGGGTGATGCCGTGCCATCCATTTCATTTATTAATTATTGCACTGTGAGGAAGACAGTAAAGCACGAAGGGTGATTCCGTGCCATTCATTTCATTTATTCATTATTGCACTGTGAGGAAGAGAGTAAAGCACGGAGGGTGATGCCGTTCCATTCATTTCATTTATTATTGCACTCATTTCATATATTTACTTGTTTCATCGTGAGGACGAGAGTAAAAGCACGAAGGGTGATGTCGTGCCATTCATTTATCTGTTTATTTATTGTATTCGATATCTCATTTTGCCTCATACTTGTTGCCCCCCCCCCCTTACTTGTTCTCGTATTACTTGCTTATTTGTTAAATATCTGTTACTACCCCGCTATATTTTTGGTAGAACTGTACAGGTAGGTTATCATTGTCGTGTCTAGCCTCGCCACTACTTCGGCCGGGGTTAGGCTCGGCACTTGCTCAGTACATGGGGTCGGTTGTACTGATGCTACACATGCACTTCTTTATGTTGTGCAGATCTCGCAGCCGGACCCGATGGACACTGATAGAGGGAGTATACTTCAGTCCATTTCAGAGATTTCAAGGTAGACCTGCAGACGTTCGTGGGCCTTGGCGTCTCCTCTACCCTTATCTTTCTATTGTGTCTTGTTTTTCTTAGTTCTGAGACAGTTATGTATTATTTTCTTCAGACCTTGTATTTAGTAATCTCATAGACAGTCCGTGAGTTAGTGACTCCAAGTTCTGGGATATTGCTAACGGAAGGTATTATTGGTATTTTTATTTAGTTAAGAAGTTATCTACTTTCGCACTTAAAAAGGAATATAAACGGTTCTAGTTATTTCTTTTATTTCAGTGTTAATATGTTAATGTAATTGTGTACGTTGGCTTGTCTAGCGGGTTCAACGTTAGACGCAGTCATGGACCGAAGGTGGGATTTCGGGTGGTGACATTATGAGTCGTCTGTAAAATTTGGCAAGAAACGGACTTGGTTTGACGTGTTTCGGATCAAAAATGGGAAATTTGCTAGTTATGAAGTTTGAGGAAATTATGTAGATTTTGGGAGCTTAATTCGGTGTTTTTGTATTTTTGTGGTTTTATTACTTGAATAAGTCCATAGGATGTTTATGAGGGTGTGTGTATATTTGGTGTTGAGCCCCGAGGGCTCGGGTGAATTTCGGGTAGGTGTCGGAGTGCTAAAAGGTTGAAAAATCTTGTGTAAAGATGTTGTATCCTGTGTCAGGTGATGTACTCTATACGATCATATAGGTTAAGCCGCGATCGCATAGAGTTGAGAGTGGGGGAGGGTTTAGTTGTCTTATGTGATCGCACTATTGTGCCCGCGATCGCACAGGTGAGCAGGGGAGCTGGGGGGGGGGGGGGGTAGCTGGTCTATGCGATCGCATAAGTCATTCGCGATCGCAGAGTAAGGGGTCCCAGTCTCTTCTTCGCGACCGCATTCCTTCCACCGCGATCGCAGAGGGTAGGGACCAGTCTCTCCGCGACCGCATACCCGTTCCCGCGATCGCGATGTGTATTTTTGTCCAGTTATTTAAAAAGTCAAAAACAGAATACCATTACGGGAATTCCCTATTTTTCACCATATCCTTCTTCTCCAAACCCCATAGACGACTTCCAAGCCATTTTTCCACCATAACCACTTGAGTAAGTAATCCTAACTCTAATTTCTTCCATTTTCTTTCATCAATCACTAGATTCTAGGTCTAAAAACATGAAATCAAAGGTAGAAATTGGGGTTTTTGGGTAGAGTTAGGGCTTTTGGAAATTTTGGGAATTCAACCTCGTTTTGGGGTGGGATTTCAAAACAAATTGTATATTCGGACTCGTGGGGGAATGGATGATCGGATTTTGGTCCGAACCTCGTGTTTGGACCAAGCGGGCCCCAGATCGAATTTTGATATTTTTGGAAGAATGATGCGAAATCTATAATTAGGCTTTGGGATTGGTTTATTGAGTAATTATAGATGTTATTAAGTCGAATATGTCTAGATAATATCGTTTCGGAGTTGGACTCAAGAGGGAAAGCGGTGATTTAGGCTTGACTTGCATTTTTGGAGCCGAGGTAAGTGTTTGGCCTAACCTTAGCTTGAGGGAATAGGTATAGAGTCTTATTTGCTATGTGAATTTCATGTCCAACGTATAGGTTAGGTGACGGGTACCTATATGTTGTGGTCAAGCATGCCCGTGAGTCAAATTTGATGAGTTATTTAATGTTCTTTGATATTCTCTGTGTTGTGAATTATTGGGAACCTTAGAAGTGGTACCTTGAGGTTATTTCATGACGTAGATAGTTATTGGTTATACGTTCGGTTGAGGGTTTTTGCTGTTGAAACTATACTTCTGAGTGAGATTGGTTATAGCTGAGCCCCTTGCCGGGACAATAGAAATTTTGTTGATTATTTCTGTACATTGAGATGTCTTATTGTTAAACTTTCATATCAATTGTTGCTTTTACATTCATTATGCACGAGGTAACATTCCGTGTCGAGCGATTGTGAGGTTGTGCACGAGGGGACATTTCGTGCTGAGTGATTATTATTTATGCACGAGGGGACATTCCGTGCCGAGTGGCTGTGAGGCGATGCACGAGGGGACATTCTGTGTCGAGTGACTTTATTATTTATGCACGAGGGGACATTCCGTGCCGAGTGACTTTATTACTTATGAGGGGACATTCCGTGCCGAGTGATTGTGAGGCTATACACGAGGGGACATGTCGTGCCCTTTTTGCTGCTTATTTACTTGTTTCGAGAAGTTAATTCTTGTTTTAATCCTACATTTCAGTTATTACTTAATTCTACGGTGTTAGTAATTGTTGCCCCTTTATCCCCAGCATGTTCTTCCCCGTAACTGTATTTCTATTTATTTCCTGTTATATTATTGAACTGCACATGTATTATTTGTTGTCGTGTCCTAGCCTCGTCACTACTTCGCCGAGGTTAGGCTTGACACTTACTCAGTACATGGGGTCGGTTGTACTGATGCTACACCTGCACTTCTTTATGTTGTGCAGATTACGCAGCCGGACCCAGTGGACACCGTTAGAGGGAGTATCCTTCAGTCCACGCAGGCGACATCGAGGTAGACCCGCAGATGTTCGTGGGCCTTGACGTTACCTTCTATCCTTTCTTTCTGTCATTTTGTGTATTTAACAGATTTACCACTTTATTTCAAACAATTGTTTTTAGCCAAATCTTAGTCTAGTTCGTGAGATTGTGACTCCATTTCTGGGTTTTGTACTTAATGGGATTTTCTACGAGATTGGCTATTTTAGTTTTAGAATCTAATGAACCTCCATATTTTTATCATGATTTCCTAGTTAGCGTTTATTGTTTTAATTGTTAATATGTTAATATGTTAATTTATTTAAAACGTTGGCTTGTCTAGCGAGTTAAACGTTAGACGCCATCACGACCTGAAGGTGGGATTTCGGGTCGTGACATTTTGAGAGGCATTGAACTAAGACATGATGATCTATCAAGTAAAGATATAAATTTTGGCTATCTATTTTCAGAAAAATATTCAAATGATATACACCTCATAATAATCTCAATTAGTAAATATGCTATATTAAGCTTCATATTCTTTGAGTTATTCAAAATTCTCATTCATATAGATGAAAGAACTTCAAATTTTCAGTTGTTAAAGAATTTTGAAAGTGAAAAGTGCTAATTAGTGAATTCGATACATGATCTACACAGGAATTGTTGGGGCGAGCCTCGAACATTGAGCGTTAGACGTGTTTAGGGCGCAGTCGGACGCATCAGGGCGTAAGCCTCACAGAAATAAGCCCCACACATAAGGCTTAAGAGGTTTTGATAGTCCCGCTCCGGAGCGAGTCCCGAGGCAGAGTCCCAAAAAGCCTTTTAGAACACATTACCTCCAACTTTTTAAATAGAGCTGTCTTTGTTTTTCCTTTTTGCTCGAAGGGTTTTTTTCTAAGCCATCCTAAAAATACTCTTAAAATCATGTGATATTATTTTGTTTGAGTTGAGTCAAACCCGAACACTATTTTTTAAAATATCTCACGCCATTAAAAGTATTTATGACTATCAAGACGTACAAGCTTCTTCTTATATGTGCATAAAAACTAGAGAGAAGGTAGAATTAACAACTTGCTCATTTCCGTTTGGTCTTGTTCTTTAGCTCTTCATTAGCTTCAATCCTTCGTCTACTATCCTTCGTCTTCATGCTCTCCTCTCACCGAACAATCAATATGATACCAGTTTTGTAATGACCCGACTGGTCGTTTTGAGAGTTTAAGCTCCGTTTAGTGGTATAAGGTCATAATCCGCTCCACATTATGTATATCGATCTGTGTGCGTGGTTAGATCCAGTTACCGGATAATCCAGAGTCGAATTATTGGGAGAGTTTTCAATTTAGAAGCTAAAATGAAGAAAGTTGACTGGAGGTTTGACTTTTAAGTAAACGATCTCGGAACGAGTTTTGGTTGGCGCCAACAGCTTCGTATGATAATTTTGGACTTAGGCGTGCGTCCGGAATTGGAATTGGAGGTCGGTAGAGCAAATTGAGGTGAATTGGCGAAAGTTAGAATTTCGGCGATTCCGCCCGATAGGTGAAAATTCGATACCAGGTTCGGAATGGAATTCCGGAAGTGGATGAAGGTCCGTTGTGCTATTTGGGACTTGTCTGCAAAATTTCACGTCGTTCCGGGTTGATTTGATAGGTTTCGACGCGAGTCTTGATATTTGAAGTTTTGGAATTTCTAAGTTTTGATTTTTTGTTTGATTCGTTGTTTTAGTGTTATGTGATGTGTTTTAAAACCTCGAGCGAGTCCGTTTTAGGTTACATGACTTGTTTGTGGGATTGGACGGGGTCCCGAGAGCCTCGGATGTGTTTCGGATGGGTGTCGGGTCCATTTTTCCTATTTTTGAACTGCTGAAACTTCCTTCTCGTTTCCTTCTATGCGATCGCAACAATGAGCCCGCGATCGCATAGTGTAAATTTGGGCAGCCCAGTTTTCCCTCTTCGAGATCGCATAGTCTCATTCGCGATCGCACAGTTTGAAGACTTCACTCTACGCGATCGCATTCTCACGTCCGCGATCGCAGAAGTATATTTTCCTCTTCTTCGCGATCGCATATGCCAACTCGCGATCGCATAGTTAATTTCTCTGGGCAGTGGATTTCTCCTCTTCGCGATCGCATGACTTCCCTCACGATTGCATAGAATCATTTCAGGCCTATAATATTTTCCTCTACGCGATCGCAAACGTATTTTCGCGATCGCGGTTCATTAAACACCTGGGAAGATTATAAAATTCCAAAAACGAGGGTTTAGCCATTTTTATCACATTTTGAGTTCTAGAGCTCGGTTTTGAGCGACTCTTTGACGGTCTTTCACAAAAATCAAATGGGTAAGTGTTCTTCCACCTTAATTAATTATATTTCCCGAATTAGTTCTTATTTTTATCATTTAAATTGTGTTTTGGGTTGGGGAAATTATGGGTTTTGAAAGGAAACTTCATAAACGAAATTCCATGATTTAAATAACCAACGACATCGGATTAAGATAAATTTAGTATGGGTGAACTCGTATTAGAATGGGTAATCGGAAATTATAAAATTTGTTGGGTTCCGAGGTGCGGGCCCGGGGGTCGACTTTTGGGTTGATTTTATAATTTTTCAAAGATTGAAACGTCATTGCTTGAAATAGTTCCTTATACAAGTTTATGTATGTTTTGAGGTGGTTTTGGTTGATTTTGAGCCGTCCAGAGGCCTTTACACCGAGGAGTCCATTTTCGAGTTTCGGTTGTCGTCTTTGAGGTAAGTATCTTGCCTAACCTTGTGTGGGGGAAACTACCCCTTAGGATTTTAGTCTTCTATGTTGATTGTAGCCCGAGTACGCGAGGTGACGAGTGCGTACTCGGACTTATTTGCAAATAGGTTGGCCTCTTAGGATTTCTAGGTTCCTATATTGCCTGCGTATAACGTGGTAACTGTTATGGTTGAGTTCCTGGTTGCTAGTTTCATCCTCTCCTGTTTAATTTGATTTTCTTGCTTTCCATTTCCCCTCTTGCTAATTATTTGATTTTGATTGACTTAACTGAATATCTTCCTTCTTTACTGTTATGCGATATTTTCTTCACAAGCTGCCTGATTAGTTAGAATTAGTATCATCTAGTTATATAAATCGTTAACAGGAATTGGAGTATTTATAGGTTGGTGTCAGGTATGCCCGTGAGTGGTACATGGTGATTATATGATTTGCCTTAATTATTACTTAGGTATAGTTGACCATCACCCATATTGGCGGTAATTCTTTGGTACCTCCTATAACTGAAGTATTTGCTTAAGCTGAGATTATTCCGTGAAGCAAATTGTTAGGCGAGATTGGTTATAGCTGTTTTCCCTTGCCGGGATGATTGGTTCCCCATTTATTGACTTGAATAATATGAACCGTTGCTTTGTTTGTTATGTTTTCCTCTCGTTACATTGTCTTATTGATACTTGGTTTTTCCCCTTAAGTGATTTATGCTTATGAGTGAGTTTTGCCACCTTTGGATTGCAGTTCTCGTGTTGAACTTATCGTCGCACCTTGCATTGTGCCTTCCTGTTTTGCTGGGGTGTTCATTGTGTCTTGTGCAATGTTTTGCTGTGATCTGGTTTCTTTCTTTCGGCGCCTTGCATTGCATTGCATCACATACATAGGGATTGCGGGCAGAGACCTGAGCCTTTCCCTCATACTGCATTGCATACCGTGGTTGCGGGCACAGACCTTAGCCTTTCCCTCATACTGCATTGCATACCAGGATTGCGGGCATAAACCTGAGCCTTTCCCTCATACTGCATTGCATATAGGGATTGCGAGCATAAACATGAGCCTTTCCCTCATACTGCATTGCATACAGGGATTGCGTGCATAGACTTGAGACTTTCCCTCATACTGCATTGCATACAGGGATTGCGGGCATAGACCTGAGCCTTTCCCTTATACTGCATTGCATACAGGGATTGCGGGCATAGACCTGAGCCTTTCCCTCATACTGCATCGCATACATAGGGACTGCGGGCTGAGACCTGAGACTTTCCTCCGCACTGCATTAAAAGTTATGTCCGAAGAACTTCTATTTTTTTTAAGAAACAAAATATTTGCAAAGTACTTGTCTTGCAAGAAAATTGATATTTGAAAAAGCAGTATTAGGGAAGTATATTTGAACAAGTGATGTTTGAAACAGTAGTATTTGGGAAAGTATATTTGAACAAATGATATTTGAGAAAACAGTATTTGGGAAAATATATTTTGACAAATGATATTAAGCAGTATTTGGGAAAGTATATTTGGACAAATGATATTAGGAAAAGCAGTATTTGGGAAGGTATATATGAACACCACGTATTTTGTAGGAATTATGCTTTAAAGATTCATCTTTAAAAAGATATAAATATACATTCAGATAAATTATGTTTCAAAGAAGTTTCCTTATTTTTGAAATGATTATATTTTCAAAACCTTCAAATCTAAACTCATTATTTAAATGTTTCACTCGACGTTTTTACCAGCTCTATTGAGTTTATTGGTTTAAGCCTGATATGAAGAAATTAATATAGTGATAGGTTGTTAATGCTTATTGGGTTATGACTTCGACTTTGGCTTGACATTTCTTATGTTCTCCTTACGTATTTCTACCTTGTTGCCGTAGATCGTATTTGCTGAATTTTCTTCCGTATTATTCTATCTTACAATTTATTTCAGCAAAAATCTTTAGATAAACATTACGTTTCGGTCATTATCTTCATACTTATGCCTGTTTCTTATTAGACCAGTGGGGTCTTGACTAGTCCTCGTCACTACTTCACCGAGGTTAGTCTTGATACTTACTGGGCACCGCTGTGGTGTGCTCATACTACTCTTCTGTGCATTTTTGTTTGCACAGATCCAGGTATTGACCATTAGTAGCTGCATGGATCACCGTTGATGAGGAGACTCAAGGTAAACCTGCTGCTGCGTTCGTAGGTTTCGGAGTCACCTTCCAGTTTATCTCCAACTGTACTTATTCATTTCCAGACAGTTGCATGTAGATTCTGTAGGAAGAATTCGTAGAGTTTATGACTTGTATTTACCGGGTTTTGGGAAATTGTAAACTCTGTCAAGATTTCCATATCGAGACTGTTATGTTTTATTTCATTATTATTGATGCTCAGTAATATGTTAGGCTTACCTAGACCCTAAAACTAGGTGCCATCACGGTACCCAACGGAGGGAAATTTGGGTCGTGACAAGTTGGTATCAGAGCTCTAGGTTCATAGGTGCTACAAGTCATAAGCGGGTTCAGTAGAGTCTTGCGGATCGGTACGGAGACGTCTGTACTTATCTTCGAGAGGCTACGGGACTATTGGTATGATTTCACTTCCTTCTTTCCTATCGTGCGAGTTCATTGACCCAAAAATTTGAAATTTTCAATCCATTCTCTCACTAACGGTGAGGACATGAACTGTTGTTCCTGATGACGTTACCCCGAAGCAAAGGTCGCAAGGGTTAGACACAGAGGCCGACGAAGAGCACGTGCCGCAGTTAATATGCCTACTAGAACGACCGTTGAAGTGCTGCCAACAATTCCAGTTGGGGAAACACCAAGTACTGGAGGTGCCTATGGTTACTCCGGACTTCAAGAGAACGGGGTTGTGGTTTTGAGTATGATTGGTATATCGACTCAAGCGGGATTTATTCTATTGCACCTGTTGCTCCACAGATCAGGGAAGGAGTTCAGACTCCCACCGTCCACACTCTAGAGCAGCAAGACCATGTGGGTCAAGTTCCAGTTGTCATGGCAGCCCAACATGTGGTTTCCGTTCATCCTGTGGTTAGAGCAGCAACATCGGATGAAGAACACTTTGGAAACTTAGAGGTACAGGACGTACCACCCTCTTATCTTTCAGTGGATTGGTGACAGATGACGCTAGGGTTTTTTGGAGGAGTGCCATTATTCTTCGTACTTCAGGTATTGTGGAGATAAGCAGGATTGCTTTTGTCACGTCTCGGGTTCAGGGTAGTGGGTTTGTCAGTAGTGGTGGGCTCATGAGTGGAGTAGCCCATCCAAGTCACTTCCTTGCATGGATTCAGGTTCCAGAGATGTTATTGAGGGAGTTGCACTCAGTCCCTCCGAGATGCATGGCGCACGGAGTTTGAGCAGTTGCGTCAAGGCGCTATGCCAATATTAGAGTACGTCGTCGGATTCAGTGAGTTGGCCAGGTATATACCTCGCTTGGTTGCTTCAGTTAGGAGGCACATAGGCCGAAGAGATCTACTGGTCCTTATTATGGAGGCAGAGTACGATACGGTAGAGGTTTTGGAGATAAACCAGTTCGGTTGCATTACCAGCTTCGCATGGGAGTTCTCAGGTATTCCTGGGTCTCAGAGGGTCCGTATTGTGTGGTTTCTACAGCCACGTTGGCAGAGAGATTGGCTTCTCTGTGGAGATGACCCACAGGGTGAGATATTGTCCCACAGTTCAGATGAGTGTGTTATGGAATAGTATTCAGGTAAGTGGAGGCGCCCAAGAGGGGGAGGCCCGACCGTCGAGGTGTTTCATATAGAAGGCTAGAGAGCAATGTGCCAGATATCATCACTTAGGTTTGTTTTGATGTGCTTCAGAGGGGCACCAATCGTATCCCATTATATTTCCGCTGGTCAGGATGAGTTTCCTTATTTGTTGCTTCATTTATGAGCGAGTTTCATGTTTTTCACTCTATTTTTGTGTTTGCTCCTGTTGGAAAATTCTATGAGTAGTAGCTGTGTCTACCGCTATTTTTGTTTCTCTTTGCTAGTGGTGAAACTAGAGGTGAGGCCTTATTATTCATTATGGTTAGCTTTATATGATTTTCCTGAGTAATTTTTTTACTGGCTGTGATTGATACTCCATTGAGGTGTGAGTTCAGTTAGTATTATGATTTCTATCAGCTGAGAGGAGTTGAGGGAGAAATTTCAATTGGCATGATATGTTTCAATATGTGATTTTGAGTTGAGGGTGAGGTCCTCATGACATTTTTGATTTGATATACTTAGACCGGGCCGAGTACCGCAGTGGAAATTTTATCAAGATGGGATCCTTGTGATTTGTTCATATGATTTGCTTCTCCCTTGTTATATTGCTTTTGGTAAGTCAATATTGATAGAGAGTTATGCCCATGGGCATGTTTGATAGTCCTTTATATTTCTCTCTTTTCATATTCATTCATTTTCGTTATGTGTTTCTTTAGTTTTGGTTTGCGATCTGTGCCGGGTGGTGCTAGCTATGGCATGGTGGTTTGGGTGCCTAATAATGAAGTCTTCATGTTTATTGCTTCTTTATCAGTATTATGGGGTTGGAGTGGAGCCCTTCCATATGTGGGGCAATTGCCAATGTTGAGTTGATTTCGGACAGTTATGGTAATCAAAAGTGCTATTTGAGCCCAATTGCGTTGAGCTATATTATGTGATCGTGCTTTATGGGTATAGTCAAGAGTTAATGCAGCTGGTGGAAACTAATGTCGGATATGGATTTTGGATCAGATCTTTTGGAAATGAGTATAAGGTGGTGATAGGCAGGCTACATAGCAGCTGTGATGGTGTTATCAGGCTTATATAGGTTTGGATGATGTGGTATCACCTGCGGGTGTGTGTTGGAAGTGTGAAACCAGTGATTTGATGAGTTCAAGGTAAATCTTGGCACGTTCGAGGACGAACGTTGGTTTTCAGAGGGGGAGAATGTAACGACCCGACTGGTCATTTTGAGAGTTTAAGCTCCGTTCAGTGGTATAAGGTCATAATCAGCTCCACATTATGTATATCGATCTATGTGCGTGGTTAGATCCAGTTACCGGATAATCCGGAGTCAAATTATTGGGAGAATTTTCAATTTAGAAGCTAAAATGAAGAAAGTTGACTGGAGGTTTGACTTTTGAGTAAACGATCTCGGAACGAGTTTTGGTTGGCGCCAACAGCTTCATATGATGATTTTGGACTTAGGCGTGCGTCCGGAATTGGAATTGGAGGTCGGTAGAGCAAATTGAGGTGAATTAGCGAAAGTTAGAATTTCGGCGATTCCGATCGATAGGTGAAAATTCGATACCAGGTTCGGAATGGAATTCTGGAAGTGGATGAAGGTCCGTTGTGCTATTTGGGACTTGTCTGCAAAATTTCACGTCGTTCCGGGTTGATTTGATAGTTTCGACGCGAGTCTTGATATTTGAAGTTTTGGAATTTCTAAGTTTTGATTTTTGGTTTGATTCGTTGTTTTAGTGTTATGTGATGTGTTTTAAAACCTCGAGCGAGTCCGTTTAAGGTTACATGACTTGTGTGTGGGATTGGACGGGGTCCCGAGGGCCTCGGGTGTGTTTCGGATGGGTGTCGGGCCCATTTTTCCTATTTTTGAACTGCTGAAACTTCCTTCTGGTTTCCTTCTATGCGATCGCAACAATGAGCCCGCGATCGCATAGTGTAAATTTGGGAATCCCAGTTTTCCCTCTTCGCGATCGCATAGTCTCATTCGCGATCGCACAGTTCGAAGACTTCACTCTACGCGATCGCATTCTCACGTCCGCGATCGCAGAAGTATATTTTCCTCTTCTTCGCGATCGCATACGCCAACTCGCGATCGCATACGCCAACTCGCGATCGCATATTAATTTCTCTGGGCAGTGGATTTCTCCTCTTCGCGATCGCATGACTTCCCTCGCGATCGCATAGAATCATTTCAGGCCTATAATATTTTCCTCTACGCGATCGCAAACGTATTTTCGCGATCGCAGTTCATTAAACACCTGGGAAGATTATAAAATTCCAAAAACGAGGGTTTAGCCATTTTTATCACATTTTGAGTTCTAGAGCTCGGTTTTGAGCGACTCTTTGAGGGTCTTTCACACAAATCAAATGGGGTAGTGTTCTTCCACCTTAGTTAATTATATTTCCCGAATTAGTTCTTATTTTTATCATTCAAATTGTGTTTTGGGTTGGGGAAATTGTGGGTTTTGAAAGGAAACTTCATAAACTAAATTTCATGATTTAAATAACCAAACGACATCGGATTTAGATAAATTTAGTATGGGTGAACTCGTATCAGAATGGGTAATCGAAAATTGTAAAATTTGTCGGGTTCCGAGGTGCGGGCCCGGGGGTCTACTTTTGGGTCGATTTTATAATTTTTCAAAGATTGAAACTTTATTGCTTGAAATAGTTCCTTATACAAATTTATGTATGTTTTGAGGTGGTTTTGGTTGATTTTGAGCCGTCCATAGGCCTTTCCACCCGAGGAGTCCATTTTCTAGTTTCGGTTGTCGTCTTTGAGGTAAGTATCTTGCCTAACCTTGTGTGGGGGAAACTACCCCTTAGGATTTAAGTCTTCTATGTTGATTGTAGCCCGAGTACGCGAGGTGACGAGTGCGTGCTTGGACTTATTTGCAAATAGGTTGGCCTCTTAGGATTTCTAGGTTCCTATATTGCCTGCGTATAACGTGGTAACTGTTATGGTTGAGTTCCTGGTTGCTAGTTTCATCCTCTCCTGTTGAATTATATTTTCTTGCTTTCCATTTCCCCTCTTGCTGATTATTTGATTTCGATTGACTTAACTGAATATCTTCCTTCTTTACCGTTATGCGATATTTTCTTCACAAGCTGCCTGATTAGTTAGAATTAGTATCATCTAGTTATATAAATCGTTAACAAGAATTGGAGTATTTATAGGTTGGTGTCAGGTATGCCCGTGAGTGGTACATGGTGATTACATGATTTGCCTTAATTATTACTTAGGTATAGTTGACCATCACCCATATTGGCGGTAATTCTTTGGTACCTCTTATTGCTGAAGTATTTGCTTAAGCTGAGATTATTCCGTGAAGCAAATTGTTAGGCGAGATTGGTTATAGCTGTTTTCCCTTGCCGGGATGATTGGTTCCCCATTTATTGACTTGAATAATATGAACCGTTGCTTTGTTTGTTATGTTTTCCTCTCGTTACATTATCTTATTGATACTTGGTTTTTCCCCTTAAGTGATTTATGCTTATGAGTGAGCTTTGCCACCTTTGGATTGCAGTTCTCGTGTTGAACTTATCGTCGCACCTTGCATTGTGCCTTCCTGTTTTGCTGGGGTGTTCATTGTGTCTTGTGCAATATTTTGATGTGATCTGGTTTCTTTCTTTCGGCGCCTTGCATTGCATTTCATCACATACATAGGGATTGCGGGCAGAGACCTAAGCCTTTCCCTCATACTACATTGCATACAGGGATTGCGGGCGTAGACCTGAGCCTTTCCCTCATACTGTATTGCATACAGGGATTGCGGGCATAGACCTGAGCCTTTTCCTCATACTTCATTGCATACAGGGATTGTGGGCATAGATTTGAGCCTTTCCCTCATACTGCATTGCATACAGGGATTGCGGGCATAGACTTGAGCCTTTCCCTCATACTGCATTGCATACAGGGATTGCGGGCATAGACCTGAGCCTTTCCCTCATACTACATTGCATACAGGGATTGCGGGCATAGACCTGAGCCTTTTCCTAAAACTGCATCGCATACATAGGGACTGCGGGCAGAGACCTGAGCCTTTCCCTAATACTGCATCGCATATTTACATTGCGACTGCGGGCTGAGACCTGAGACTTTTCTCGGCACTGCATTAAAAGTTACGTCCGAAGAACTTCTATTTTAAAAAAAAAATATATATTTGCAAAGTACTTGTCTTGCAAGAAAAATGATATTTGAAAAAAACAGTATTTGGGAAGTATATTTGAACAAATGATGTTTGAAACAGTAGTATTTGGGAAAGTATATTTGAACAAATGATATTTGAGAAAACAGTATTTGGGAAAGTATATTTTGACAAATGATATTTGGAAAAGCAGTATTTGGGAAAATATATTTGGACAAATAATATTTGGAAAAGCAGTATTTGGGAAGGTATATATGAACACCACGTATTTTGTAGGATCTATGCTTTAAAGATTCATCTTTAAAAAGATATAAATATACATTTAGATAAATTATGTTTCAAAGAAGTTTCCTTATTTTTGAAATGATTATATTTTCAAAACCTTCAAATCTAAATTCATGATTTAAATGTTTCACTCGACATTTTTACCAGCTCTATTGAGTTTATTGGTTTAAGCCCGATATGAAGAAATTAATATAGTGATAGGTTGTTAATGCTTATTGAGTTATGATTTCGACTTTGGCTTGACATTTCTTATGTTCTCCTTACGTATTTCTACCTTGTTGTCGTAGATCGTATTTGCTAAATTTTCTTCCGTATTATTCTATCTTACTGTTTATTTCAGCGAAAATCTTTAGATAAACATTACATTTCGGTCATTATCTTCATACTTATGCCTGTTTCTTATTAGACCAGTGGGGTCTTGACTAGTGCTCGTCACTACTTCACCGAGGTTAGTCTTGATACTTACTGGGCACCGCTGTGGTGTGCTCATACTACTCTTCTGTGCATTTTTGTTTGCACAGATCCAGTTATTGACCATTAGTAGTTGCATGGATCACCGTTGATGAGGAGACTCAAGGTAAACCTGCTGCTGCGTTCGTAGGTTTCGGAGTCGCCTTCTAGTTTATCTCCAACTGTACTTATTCATTTCCAGACAGTTGCATGTAGATTATGTAGGAAGAATTCGTAGAGCTTATGACTTGTATTTACCGGGTTTTGGGAAATTGTAAACTCTGTCAAGATTTCCATATCGAGACTGTTATGTTTTATTTCATTATTGTTGATGCTCAGTAATATGTTAGGTTTACCTAATCCCTAAGACTATGTGCCATCACGGTACCCAACAGAGGGAAATTTAAGTCGTGACAAGTTTGGTGACTAAGTCAATCAATAAAAAAGATGCTTGGGCGCGATATAATATTTAATTATATTTCTTATTAACTTTTAATGCAGGCTTTGTTCACAGGCTCAATATGGAAAGGGAATGAAAGGAAAAGGCAAGGAGAGCATCAAACAAGGGTAAAACGTTACATTTCATGAATTTTATCACAAAGCTCGCAGTTATGTAAATCCTCCATTTTGTTTGGGTTTGATACAAGATACTACATGTCAAAATTTAATACATATGACAAGTTAAATTTAAGGACTGATTTTCGGATATATACCGCAATGTTTTTGTGTCCCTTTGTTGGGGGTTGGGGGTGGGGTAGGGGTGGGGGATATGTCCTCCAGTTCATATTAAATACTCGAATAATAGAGCGACAAGTGTAACCGGAGACAGACGGAAGATACCGAGGACAACAACTTTGGTTGGCACCGGGCAGACTCCGAAGGCAACATTGCTACTAAAGACAAACAAATATTTGCCACCCGATGACATTAATGAAGAGTATTTTTCAATATTAAATACACAATCTGTTAAAAAGAATTTTGGTATTCATGACCTGCCGTTATATATTCATCAATAACCCTCACAATTGTCATTTAAGAAAGGCTTGATCCTAGGACCTTCTTCCCTATGTGTAGCTATAAATTAAATAGTGACTTCAACGGCTATTGTACGGGCGACGAAAATTCTGACTAACTTATGTTACACATTGTTCTAAGCTCAATAATACTTTGTTTTTAGTCTTTTGATATTGTTATTGCTGTCTTCGGAAGCCTTGCTCCCGGAACCAAACTGTTTGTTGTCTTACCTCGATTTCAACGCTAAATCTTATATTTTATTTTATTTATTTTATATTTTAGGATTAAGTTAATCCGTTTTTCTATAAATCACGTTACAAATTTAACTGTATCATTTTACGGGTAAACAATCTTGACACTTGATTTACTAAAATATACTACTATAGTTTAGCTAGCGATCTACTTTATTCCCTTTCGTTTGTCCTTCCTCGATACCCCTTAAATTTTCCCTTAAATTTTCTTCTTTGTTAAAAGATATGTCATATATATGAAATTATTCGAGGTTAAGAAAATGTGACGGAGAAACCTAGATTGTTGTTGTTAGATGGTTACGCGTACGGACAAGCTGTATTGAGGTGTATAAAAGAAAGAATATAGTTGTGTGTATTCTCACACTCTTTTTATTTATTAAACTTTCTTAATTAGTGCAAGTGGGCGCGCGCGCAACTGTCTGACGGAGGACAATAGGTCGAAGCTGCTTGGAATTGATCGTCAACAGCTTAGAAACGGTATATGAAGATTCAAAGCATTTTTCCTTTATTATTTCAAACTGTGGATTGGTCCACAAGGAAGAAAAGAAAACGAAAAGAAGAATATTTATTCGTGATATTAAACGCAAGTATAATTACGCACTTCGATAGTAGGAGAGATTATATATACAATATAATAAATCTTAGGGGTCATAGGATGCATAACATAATGCTGAATAAGGTGTATTAGTAATGCTGATATTATTTATGCTTGCATTAGTTACGCTGGTATTTGTTATGTTGGTATATTTTTTATCCATTGTTTGATTTGATGTATTAAATTATTGCACGATTTCTAAAAAAAAATTGTTTACAAAATGACTCAAAATCAGTCCATCACTCTATATTTTCAAAAGAAAAACATATGTTGGGAAATATTTTATATGAAAGTCTAAAGAAAATTATTTAATTTGTCTACCTTTATTATAGTATAGAACTAAATATTTATTTATAAAAAAAGAAATATTCTAAGTATTTATTCATTTATTTACTAGGGATATAATTTTATTTCTCATTATTTGGATTATTTTGAACTTGCATTAATATAATAGCATACTTTAATCAAACATAAATTGTGAAGGACAATTTTAACTTTAACTAAGCTAATGCATTAAAACTCATTGCATTCCTAATACCATGATTTTTTATGCATTAGTTATGCATAGGATAATACCAAATAAAGTGTATAGGTTCAACAACTATACCAAACAAGGTATTATTAATACAGTCACCTCTTTATAACAACATCCCTATATAACAACACTTCACTATAAAAGTCAAGTTTTTCCAGGAACTAATTTTCATGTTATGTTATGATATATGTTCTCTGTAACAACACTTTGTTATAACATCAAAAAATATTCGGAACAAACAAGGTTATTATAGAGAGATTTAACTATACACAAAGCTAATGCATGCATTATTTTATCTAACGTCATACCAAACGACTCCTCAATGTGCAGACAAACATAAATGGTAATTAAAAACGTATCCACATTAGATTTTTGTACCAATACTAATTGTAAAATACATATCTTTCATACACACATTTCTTATCTATATTCTATATATATACTATATTAAAAGCACGAAGGCCCTATCGAAATGTCGTTTGCCTTTTTACCCTTTAAAACTAATTTTTACATTGAACAAAATAGTCATTTTACTATTTTTCTAATATATAAGATTTTAAAATTAATTTAACTATGCCTATTAAACATTTCCTTATAACTTGAACTATGTAAAACTCCTAATATTTAGAAATTTAACATAACTTAACTCTAATATGGTATCCAAATCCGTCTAGAACTCTCTTACCTCTAATAAGTAAAAGTACTTCTAATAAATTCATATACTTTTTCTCTTTTTCCGATCTTTCTTTGGTCTTCTTTTTATGTATCATTACCTTTCTAATAGCCTTTTCATGAGAAGTAAACTTTAGGGTTGCCCCCCCCTCCCCCCNTTTGTGGAAGAGAATTAGATTCTCGCGTATTAATAATTGATGATGCATTATATTTACTCTATAGTAGAGATTTATTAATAAAAGATAATGTGTCTATTATATTTATATTCTAGATTATTTAATAAATACCTACAACAAAAAACTAAAATTTAAAACTTAAGCTTTTTTCCATTTCAAGCTTGATCTTTATAAATAAAAAAGAAAATCTGAAGTCCCTATCTTGTCACGACCCAAATTCCCACCCTTTAGGCCGTGACTGCGCCTAACGTTGAACCTGCTAGGCCAGCCAACGTGTAACTTGCAATAGCAATTAAAAAATTATTTAGTACGAAATGAAATGCTAACTCATCAGCCTCGACCAATTTCCATTACATTCCGAGATATTAGTGAGACATCCATTTAACCGAACATCAATAACAAACCTTTCCCAACAATAATCTTTCCAACCTCAATAATAAAAATAACAAAAACTTGAATGCGGAAGGGAGGAACATAAAAGTCATAAGATAACGTAAACTTCCCAAAACCAAGGTGTCACAATCTCACGGACTAGCTACTAGAATATTAAATACAAGTCTGGAATGAAAATACGACACTGCCTTGAAAATAAGGAGAAAGACAATGAAGCGGTAAAGGAAAGAAGCCTCGGGATCCACGATTGCCAGTGTATACCTCGAAGCTCTGACGTGGACTGAAGGTATCTCCCTCAGAATGCTCCACGGGGTCCGGTAGCAGGGTCTGCACAACACAAGGAAGTGCAATATAGTATCAGTACAACCGACCCCATATACTGAGTAAGTGCCAAGCCTAACCCCGGCCGAAGTAGTGACGAGGCAAGACTTAGCATAATACAATCACCTGTCCTAATCTAAGCAGATATATGTACAAGAGTTAACCGATAATGAAGACAAGTATGATAAAATAGGAGAGATATGGGAACAAAAAGGGGAAACATACTAACGGGGCAGCAATAATATCGGAACTTAAACAATAAAATAAGCTATGAAGTGTACATGCTAGGGATACAGGAAATCAACATCTAATTCACAACGGTACAGTGAGAATGCGGCTGGACAGTAAAAACAGAAACCGAAGAACAACTATCAGTATACGGGGACCAATCAAATAACAGAGCACGCCATGTTCCCTCGTGCGTAATCTCAAATATCAAATCGGCACGACATGTCCCCTCGTGCATATATCACAAATATCAATCGGCACGGCATGTCACCTCGTGCATATATAACAATATCAACACTCGGCACGGCATGTCCCCTCGTGCATAACAATAACATCACCCTCTTCCTTACCAAAACAGTATAAATATCAATGTCAAGGTAATTTCAATATAATAGGATTGCAAGGCAATAATGCTCAACGAGGGGGTACACATCAATATTAAACACACAATTGCACGGCAAGGGTCTCAGCTATACCAATCTCAACAGAGTATCTTTGACAACAAATATTCATCCTCAACAACAAATTACGTCTCATTCTTTCACCACAACCAACAACATACTATTACAAATAATGACAATTTCATAATATAAAAGACATGGAAGAAAAGCTACGATTACTATCACGTTAGACTCACGGTCATGCTAGACTCTCATCACATAGGTACTCGTCACTCTACCTATGCAACGAACATGATTAACAAGTAAACACGTAGCAAACAATACCTATTCCCTCACCGAAGTTAGGCAAGTCACTTACCTCGGGTCCAAAATAGAGCGATCAACCCTCTAACACCGCCTTTCCTTTATAATCCGGCTCCGAAACGATATTATCTAGACATATTCAACTCAAGTATATCAATAATGACTCAATAACTCAAACCCATAGTCTAATTATCCATTTCTAATCATTCTTCCTAAAATTCCAAAATTTGACCCCGGGCCCACGTGGTCGAAACTCGAGGTTCGGACCAAAACCCGATCACCCATATCCCCACGATTAAGAATATACAATTTGTTTTAAGATTCGACCCCAAATTGGGGTTGAATCACCCAAGAATCCCAAAAACCTAACACTACCCATTTACCCCAATTTCTACCTTAAATTGCATGTTTTTATGCCTAGATTCTAGTGATTAATGATGGAAGCTGGAAGAAAATGGAGTTAAATATACATACCTATGGAGCTGTGGAGGAAGGAGAGCTTGAATTTTGTCTATGGGGGTTTGGGGAAGAAGGAGGAAGTGAGAAAATGGTGAAATCCCGTAATGGGTCTGTTTTGGGACTTAATGAAATAACTGGGCAAAATTAGCCTATGCGATCGCGGAGGCAGGAAATGCGATCGCGCAGAGACCAAGTCTGGGTGAGCTGCGATCGCGGACGGGCTAATGCGATCGCACAGGTACACGACCTCCACCTTATGCGATCGCACAAGGGAAATAGCGATCGCACAGGGTATTTTCCTCCAGCTGCCCTTACCCACCTAATACACTATGCGATCGCGGAGTATGCTATGCGATCGCATAGTGCAACAGACTACCCCTCCCAGGCACGAAGCTATGCGATCGTGGACATCTATATGCGATCGCATAGAGTAAGCTTTGCCCCTACCAGCCTAATGTTGTGCGATCGCGGATGTGCATATGCGATCGCACTGAAGGAAAGGCCTGACACCAGAAACAGGAGAAACACCAGATTTTCCTATCTTTTTACACCCCGTTAGCTATCCGAAACTCAACCGAGCCCTCGGGGCTCAAAACCAAAAACACACACGACTCCCAAAACATTATACGAACTTGTTCAAGCTTTTAAATCATAAGAATATCAACAAAACATCGAATTAAACTCCTAAATCCAATTAATCAAACTTAAGAATTTTAAGATTCTAGAATTCCCTTCAATACGCCGAACCGGCCTAAACTGCTCGGAACGACTTCAAACTTTACAGATAAGTTATAAATGACACCAC
>MDKH01090724.1:0-16204 GCA_005239495.1 Nicotiana undulata
CACCAGTTCTGGGATTTGTTTATGGGTTTCATTTCGAAAGTGTTATGTTGTATTTTAGTTATCATGTTCGTATTTGTGTTAATGAGTTTTATTTACTTCAAACGTTGGCTTGTCTAGCGGGTTCAACGTTAGACGCAGTCATGGCCCGAAGGTGGGATTTCGGGTCGTGACACTCTGCGATCGGGATTCACAAATTCCTCATCGCCTCATCTTACTCTACGCGATCGCGGATGAATTTACGCGATCGCGATGAACAATTCACTGCTGCATTAACACCAGAAAACCAGCAATCTCTTCAAGTCCAAAAGTGCTCGTTTGAGCATCCGAAATACACCCGAGGCCCTCGGTACCTCAACCAACCTACCAACATATCCCATAACATCATTCAAACTTAGTTTCACTCTCGGAACACCCAAAATGACATCAAAACACCAAAATCATATCAAATTCAAGCCTATGAACTTTGAAATTTCTAAATTCCACCAACGATGCCGAAACCAACCAAAACACATCCGATTGACCTGAAATTTTGCAGACATATCCAAAATGACATTACAAACATGTTTCAACTGACGAAATTCCATTCCGACCCCGATAGCCTATTTTCCGCTTTCGACCGGAAATCACCAAAAACTAACTTTCGCCAATTCAAGCCTAATTCTACACCGGACATCACAAAAATATTCCGAACACACTCCTAAGTCCCAAATCACCTAACGAAGCTATCCGAGCCAAAAAATCTGCATTTTGAGGTCGTTTACCAATAAGTCAACTCTATGTTGACTTTTCCAACTATAAAGTTAATTTTTTTATTCTAAGTGACTCAATTTTCACTACAATCATTCTGAACCCAAGCCAACCGACTCTAACACATCATAAACAGTATAACCAACCTATAACAAGGCAAAAATAGTAATAATAATGCAGGTTCTACGTAACGACCGACCAGGTCGTTACAGTGTTCAAGCACCTCACTTTTATTACTAATAAAAATCTATATGATGCATTACTTTCATCATACCCAATAAATATACAATTAGATATTTTAGATCCTATTTTTTTCTTAGGATCGGGTAACATAACTTTAGCAAGGCACCTCTACACTCTCAAATATTTCAAGTTAAGGGGATAGACTTTCCACAACTCATAAGGTGTTTTACCCGTTTTCTTATAGGGAATCCTATTTTGTAAATGACAAGCATATAAAATGGATTCACCCCAAAGATTATCCGGGGCACCAGAACAAACAAGCATGCTATTCATCATTTTCCTTAAGGTCCTATTTTTTCTTTCCGCTACACCATTTGATTATGGAGAATATTGCAGAGTTATCTCGTGAATTATGCCTTTGTTCTCACAATAGTCATTCAACAAAATAAATTCACCACCTCTATAGGATCTAACTTTTTTTATTTTCTTATCCAATTGATTTTCTACTTCGGATTTATTAAAAAAACTTATCAAAAGTTTCATCTTTATTTCTCAAAAAATAAACTTTTGTATATCTAGAAAAATCGTCTATAAAAATCACATAATATTTTTTCTCTTCTCTAGCCATAGTTTGTTTCAAGTCTCCTAAATCATTATGGATTAAAACTAACAAATTCAAATTCTCTAAACACAGAAGCACATGATTTCTTAGTTTGTTTAGCTTCGGCATAAACTTCACACTTGTCAATATTTGGATAGCTAATATTTGAAATGAGACCTTCAGAATCTATTTTTTAATATAAGTTAAACTAAAATGTCCTAATCTAGCATGCGATAAATTAAAAGAATCAATCAAGTAAGCAGAAGAACTAGCATTTTTATTCATAACATTGAGTACAAACAAGTCATGGCTATAATAACCCTTGCCAACAAAATTATTATTCTTGTTCAACACCACCTTATCAGATTCAAAAGAAACCTTCACCCCCCCCCACTTATTCTAATAATCCCACAGAGACCAAATTGGCTCGGATACTAAGAATATGCAACGCATCATTCAATGTCAAAGTTTTTCCAGATGTGAGTTTGAGAAGAATTTTTCCTTTTCCAAGAACTGTAATAGTCCTTGAGTCACCAAGATATAAGGCTTCTTCTCCTTCCTCAACTTGAGTGTAAAATAAAAAGTCTTTTTTGTTAGCACATATGTGCCTAGTAGCATCAGAGTCTAACACCCAATCTTTCACATTGGCCACAAGGTCACTTGGGAAACAACTGCAACAGTTATTTCATCCGTTGGACTTAAGTTAAATTTTTACTTTAGTCTTAGCAGGATTGTCATTCCCATCCCTTTTCCGGCATTGAGAAGCATAGTGGCATAGTTTGTCACACACAAAGCAGTTGCATTTTATCTTGAAGGTTTGATTGTTGGTTTTGGGCTTATAATCGTTTCTTTTATTGTACCTGTTGTTTGATTTTTTCTGTCGCTTGTTGTCCTCCACAAGGTTTGCTTTTGTAGCAATCTCATTTCCTTTGTCAGCACCAGCTTGTCTGCGGTTGGTATTTTCAATTATAATATGCTTGACCAAGTTCTTCAGCGACAATCGCTTGTGTTTGTGCTTCAACTGTTGTTTGTAGTCACTCCAAGATTTGAGAAGTTTTCTATAAGCATACCAGCAACAAACTGTTCGGGCAGAGAGATATCATCATATTTGAGATCCTCAATCAGCTTGTGATATTCATTGATTTGTGCAATTATGTCCTTGTCCCTCGTCATCTTCCACTTGTAGTAGTTTTTAATTACAAACTTTTATTTAGTAACGTCTTCAACAGTGTACTTTGTTATCATTGACTCCCAAATTTCTTTTGCCTTGTTGTAGGAAACGTAGACATCGAACAGCTCGTTAGAAAGAGTAAAAATTATAGTAGGTCTACATACCTTATTAGCATAAACCCATTGAATCATCTGAATGGAAGATGTTTCAGTTGGCTTAGGATCAGTAAGTGTGAAAGAAACTCCATGCATATCCAAAATAGAATGCACACGTTCCTACCTGCGCTTAATATTATCTCCACCAAAAACCTCAATTTTTGAAACATCAGAAAAAGGCTTCACATAGGTAGTTGGTGATAGAACAGCAACAGAAACAGTTGATGCAGCGGGTGTAGTAGCATCAACAGCAACATTAGCAGTGTTATTCTTCATAATAACAACGTGAAAATATCCTTAAGATTGTTGGAAAAATATTGGATTATGGAGAATAAGATTTAGCTTGAGGCGTGTCAAGGACACTGTCCTTAAGGGTATTTCATCCACACTGTGATGACTAAATTAAGTGTATCCCTCCAGGATTCAACAAGTCCTTCTAGTATAAGTAGGAACAAAAACAACAAGGATGGAATAAAAGAAAATTCAGCACAAAACAAAGAGGAGAAGATACTTTCTTAGTTTTTTTTTCTTCTCTTTCAAAGTGACAAAACAAAGGACTTATATAGTCCAAAAAATAAAATGCACCATCTAATCAAAATGTGAAAGCCATAAAGGCTCTTCAAACGTTTATACGTTAAAATCATAAGTCATTAAGACCATCAAATAGCCAAATGAGTTTTCAAGAGTAACGTTCAAATTAGCATTTAATATTCAGATTTATTTTGTTCTAATTGAATTTAAAATTACATTAATTTTCTATTACAAATATATATGAAATAATTACTATAATAATGACTCATTAATATAATAGTAAGAAAATGAATTTAGGCATAGTTTTGGAATATTTCTTTTTGAGATATCAAAGTATTTTTCTATCAATAATATGGTCCAAATCTTAATCGCCATCCCACAAATTAAAAATTACTCTATCTATAACAACTTGAACTTTTAAATGATATGGTCGCGAAATTAAACAGTTACCTAGTACCCAAGCGCGGTTTGGAGTGGGACGTGATACGAGAAGGATGAAGCATTTGTGAGAGGAGGTTTTGGTGAAGGAGCCTCTATGTGGGACCATAAGAGGTGGAGTTGATAGTCATTTGGTAGCAGTTCAATATTTTGGTGGTTTTTGTAGCGATTGTCGATCGAAGCAAATGGCACCTTGTTGAACTAAAGCTTAGTAGGCTAATGAATATATGGCTGCTGAAGAATATTAAAGGAGAATTGGACCCTATTTTCATGGAGATTATAGGTGTCACAGCTCAAAATCCACTATAGGTCGTGGTGGCTCCCAACGTCAGTGTTAGGTAAGTCAATGATGAACTAACAACTTAATTATTTATTTTATTATATTTGAAATCATGAATTTTGTTAGGTAGAGACGTAAATGTGTTAAAGTCGTAGATAAATACAATTTTAATATTATACAAGTAAATGTGTATCGAGGTTAAGAAAACCAAAAACGAATTCTAGAACATCCCAAAACCCTGTGTCACAAGTGCATGAGCATTTACTAAGGAGTACAATAATAATACAACATCTGTCCGGAATGTAAATAAGACAGGGTAAAGTAAATAGTGCTATAGAGACTCTGTGGGCTGCGATACGTAGCCTGCAATGCAGCTCACCATAAAGTCTCCTCAATAGTTGCACATACGCATCAAAATGATCACCAATTGAACTTGTCAAATTTTGCACATTTTGTGCAGAAGTGCAGCATGAGTACATAAATATCAACGCGTACCTAGTAAGTATCTAGCCTAACCCCGGATAAATAGTGACGAGGGGTCGGCATCGACACTTACTAGATATCCAATAAAGCAATATAATAAACCATAAGCAGATATGAAGCATAACAGCAATAATGGGATAAAACTGTAAGTTACATAATCTTCCAAAACATTCTTCAAACAGGTACAAATCAATCAAAACATACTCCAATGCGAATAATTTAACAATTTAAAATAATGCTCAACTCCGCTTGAAATATCAACAAAGTCAACCCTCAGGCCCACGTGCCCAGATTTCAAACATTCATGAAGATAAACTTTACCCATAATGCCACGAACTAAAATATATAGTTTATCCTAAATTTCATGTCCAATTTCGTGGTAAACTCCAAAAATACCAAATTCTAGGTTTTATTCAAAATCTCACAATTTTCACCAATTTCCATGTTCCAATCCATGTATAATTCATGTATTTAACTCACAATGAGAAGAAATCACTAACCTCATGGTTGATGATGAGAATAGTGCTCCCAAATCGCTCCCAAAGTCGGCTCCCATGAAGAAATGGAGTCAAAACGAGCCAAACTCCCGTTTGTAAAATGACATTGCCCGGCACTTCCTTCTTCGAAAATGCGGCATGGCCCTCACGTTCGCGAAGCAATACCAGCCTCCGCTTCCCAGCTCCTCTACACGAATGCAAGACATGGCATGTGAACGCGAAGCTTTACCAGCCTGTCCTTCGCATACGCGGTTGCCCACTTGCAAACACGAAAGAAAAATTCCACGGTCATGCCAACTTCTCTTATGTGAACGTGACATGACTATTGCGAACGCGGAGTAACACTGCCCAACACACCATGAACGCGACTTCCCCATCGTGAAAACGTGGAAAAAAGGCTCATGCCCAAAGTCCTTATTCGCGAACGTGTGAGACCCTTCGTGTTCGCGAAGAACAAAACCAGTACCACCAACTCAGCCGAATGTGGTCTGAAGCCACCCTGAAACACCCACGAGGCCCCCGGGACCCCGTCCAATCACACCAACCAGTCCCAAACCATGACACAAATGTAACGACTTGGCTAGTCATTTTGAGAGTATTAGCACTGTTCCCCTATTTTCTACTTTCCCCATATCTTTTTATGCTTCTGTGACTTGCCAAGGGGATTTGTTTTTGGTTTGGAGTGAAATGGGACACTTAGTCCCTAAAATAGAAGCTTAAGTTCTAATATTTGACATAGTTATAATTGTATGAAGACGACTCCGGAATGGAATTTCATCTGTTTCGTTAGCCCCGTTGGGTAATTTTGACTTAGGAGTGTGTCAGGATTGTGAATTGGAGATTTGTAGTTGAATTAGGCTTGAAATGGAGAGAGTTGGATTTTTGGGAAGTTTGACCAGGAGTGGACTTTTTGATATCGGGGTCGGTTTCAAATTTCGGAAGTTGGAGTGGGTCCGTAATGTCAATTATGATTTTTGTGCAAAATTTGAGGTCAATCAGATGTGTTTTGATAGGTTTCGGCATCGGTTGTAGAAGTTTAAAGTTTCAAGTTCATTAAGTTTGAATTGGAGTGTGATTCGTGTTTTTAGCATTTTTTTAATGTGATTCGAAGGCTCGACTTAGTTCGTGCGACGTTTTAGGACTTGTTGGTATGTTTGGTTGAGGTCCGAGGGGGCTCAGGTGGATTACGGATGGTTAACGGACTAGATTTGGACTTAGTATTATAGTTGAAGCATCAGTTACTGCTGGTATCTGGTTTCTTTCTACGCGATCGTGAAGATTCTTCGCGTTCGCGTAGAGGAAGTTGGAGTGCTGCTGGAGTTAAGCCTTCTCGTTCGCGATATATGTCCCAGTTTCGCGAAGCACTGTGATCTTAGGCCTATGTGTTTGCGATTGGGTCCTCATGTTCGCGTAAAGGAAAGGGTAGATGAGTCACCAGGAAATTGGCCTACGCGAACGCGTAGAGGTGAACGAGTTCGCAAAGGAGCAGGCAGTGGAAGCTCCGCGTTCGCGAGAGGTCAATCGCATTCGCAAAGGAGGTTTTGGACTGAAAGAATTTTTATGCTTCGTGAACCCGACGGGGATTCCGTGTTCGTGCAGAAAGATTTCACTGGGCAGATATAAACATTTCAAATCGAGGGTTTTGCCATTTTTATCGAAACTTGAGATAGAGAGCTCGGATTTGGACGAGATTTTGAGGGATTTTCATAGGCATCGATTGGGTAATGATTCATCACTTGTTTTTATTTATATCCCACTAATCTATCATTAATTTCACATTCTAATTAATATTTGAGATGAGAAACTTGGGAAAAAATGGAAGAAGTTCTTCAACCAAACTTTGGGGTTTTGATTGAGATTTTGGTAACGGATTTGAGTAATTTTGGTACGAGTGAACTCGTGGTTGAATGGTTGTTTGTATTGTGTGATTTTTACCCGATACTGAGACGTGGGCTCGGGTCGACTTTTTGGGGCGATTTTCAAAACTCTTGTTAAAGTGTTGATTTCATTAATTAGATTATTTTATTAGAGTTGTATTTATAGTATGCAATTGTTTTGGGTAGATTTGGACCATCCGGGGTCGAAAAGTCGAGGAAAACGCGTTCTTGTTGATTGATTGAGTTTGGTTCGAGGTAAGTGGCTTGCCTAACCTTGTGTGAGGGAAATCCCCTTAGGATTGGATACTATTGTGTAAATTTTGTGATTTGTGAGTGTCGTGTACACGAGGTGACGAGTACGTACATGGGATGATTGTTGAAAATCTGGTTTTTACTGAACAAGTAACTTGTTGTACCTTAAATGAGTCATCCTAGCATGTGTAGTTATCGTGTTTAGCCTAATATCACATGTCTACGTGTCTTAAATGTTTGTTTGAAATCTATGCAACATGCATTGTTGAATTCCTCTTTTTCCTTGATCTGTATTAGTCTTAAACTGTAGGATTCTTGCTGTTAATTGTTGTTTCCATCGGTTTTGAGCTGTATGTTTACTTTTGGGACTACGAAACGGTACCTCGGGAGATCCCCTTGCATATTTACTTTTGGTACTACGAGGCGGTTTCTCGGGAGATTCCCCTACACATTTACTTTGGGACTACGAGGCGGTACCTTGGGAGATCCCCTGTTGAGTATTTACTTTTGGGACGACGAGACGGTATCTCGGGAGCGCCCCTATTGCTTACCTTCATGTGTTGTGTTGTTATTTTTCTGTAAATTCTCCTTGTCAAATTCTCAGTATTTCATCATATTGTTATATCTTCTGTCTTATTATTATATCCTAGTAGGCCCTAACCTGACCTCTTCACTACTCTACCGAAGTTACGCTTGGCACTTACTGGATACCGTTGTGGTGTACTCGTGCTACTCTGTTGCACATGTTTTGTGTGAAGATCCAGGTACCACTTACCAGCCCCGCTATTAGATGAGCGTACTTACTGCTACTTCAGAGGATTCAAGGTATATATTCCAGCATCCGCAGACCTCGGAGTCCCCCTTTATCCCCTCTATGTTATTTCTTCCTTATTTTTTCTGGATACGGATGTACAGAGATACTTAGCATTATTCCTGAGAGCTTGTGACTTGTGACTACCAGGTTTGGGAATTGTGTATATTCAGTTTTGTTGGTTTACTTGTACATGTCGAGCAACATTTCCCCTTATATAGTTATCTGTTGAAGTTTAGTGGTTAAATTCTTCTTTTATTTCAATTATTCTGCAACTGCTAGGCTTACCTAGTCGTAGAGACTAGGTGTCGTGACGACGTCTTACGGAGGTAGATTTGGGCCGTGACAAGTTGGTATCAAAGCTCTAGGTTCATAGGTGTTGTGAGTCACAAGTAGGTCTAGTATAGTCTCGTGGATCGGTACGGAGACGTCTGTACTTATCTTTGTTAGGCTACGAAACTGTTAGAAAAATTTCACTTCCTTGATTCCTTGTCATGTGAAATTGTTGACTTCGGAATTCTAAACCTCTGTCCTATATTTTCTCACAGATTGTGAAGACACGTACAGCCGAATCAGATGACCATGCACCCGCACCCTCTACTAGATCCGTGAGAGGCCAGGGCCGAGGACGTCCACGCGGTGTAGCCGGAGCAATCGCACGAGCTTCTACAAAGGAGCCCCTAGTAGCTCCGGCTGGAGGGTAGGCACCTGAGGCACATGTCGCTGCACCATCCCTCCAAGAGACTCCAGCCCAGTTTCTGAGCATGTTCAGCACCTTGGCTCAGGCTGGATTGATCCCACTTGCTCCAGCCATATCTCAGGTCAGGGGAGGAGCACAGACTCCCACCGCCTGTACCCCAGAGCAATGGGTCCAGTTCGACCAGGTTCCAAAGATCATACTGATGCAGCGTGTAGCTCAAGTTTAGCCCGAGGTTAGAGGAGCAGTTTCTGAGGCGGAGCAGCTCAAGCTTGAGAGGTACAAGAAGTACCACCCTCCTACTTTCAGTGGCTTGGCCTTAGAGGATGCCTAGGGTTTTCTTGAGGAGTGTCATTGTATCCTCCGTACTATGGGTGTAACGGAGTCGAGTGGGGTTTCTTTCACTACGTTCCAGCTTAGAGGAGTAGCATATCAGTGGTGGTGTGCTTATGAGTTGGGTAGTCCGGCTGAGGCAGCTTCACTTACTTGGACTCGGTTCTCGGATATGTTCTTGAGAGAGTATGTTCCCAGAGTCTCGGAGATGCATGGCGCGCGGAGTTTGAGCAATTGGGCCAGGGTTCTATGATTGTGTTAGAGTATGCGGTTTGCTTCAGCGATTTGGCTTGACATGCACCAGCCTTGGTTGCTAGAGTTCGAGAGAGGGTCCGTCGGTTTATCGAGGGACTCAACCCCAGTATCAGTCTTAGCATGGACGGAGACTTGGAGATGGATATTACATACCAGCAGGTTGTCGGGATTGCTAGGAGATTGGAGGGTATGCTTGCTTAGGAGAGAGAGGCTAAGAGGTCTCGAGAGTATGGCACTTATAGTAGACTCGTGCCCCAACTGCAGCTCATCATGGTAGGGGCTATGTGAGTCACTCTGTTCATTCAGCAATTCCAGCCACCAGTGGTATTTTGGCCCCTCCTAGGCCCTAGGAGCCTTGTTATGCACCACCAGTGTCTAGTGCACGTCCTGCACGGGGTGCTTTCAGTGGTTAGTCTGGTCGACCTGGCCCGAGCCAGCCACGCCCTATGAGAGCTTGTTTTGAGTGTGGAGACACTCGCCATATGGTGAGGGGTTGCCCCAGACTTAGAAGGGGTGCACCTTCGCCGACTACTCAGGCACTACGTGCTCCACCAGGTCCCCATGCTATGATTACAGCACTAGCTACTACTCCACCTGCCCATCCAGCTCGATGTGGAGGTCGGGCAGGTAGAGGCCGCCCTAGAGGGGGAGGCTAGTCCAGATATTATGTTCTTCCTGCTCGTATAGAGGCTATTGCATCCGACTATGTCATTACAGGTATCGTTCCGGCATGTCATAGAGATGCGTCAGTATTATTTGATCCAGGTTCCACTTTTTCATTACCCAAAACTTACCCTATCATGATGGCATCTATCATAGTACTAGGAAAGCCGACACATTACCAAAACACGGCGATATTTCAATTTAGAAGATAATTCAAATCTATTCATAATAAAACCTTCATAAAAGAGTTCAACTCAAAATAAAGTGCGGAAAAGAAAGGCTGACATCGGGGTGTCACTAGTCCTGAGCAACTACTACAACCGTATGATAACGACAAGACTAACATAGTCTGGGAAAACCCAAAAATACAACTAATAGAAGATAAGGAAGAAGAAAAGCAGGGATGCGATCGCCAGGCAGCTACCTTGCTATCTCTGATGATCCGCGGCTGGATAAATCAACAACCGCTACCGTGTCCAGAAATTCCTAGATCTACACGCAAGGTGCAGGGAGTAACGAGAGTACTCAAACTCAGTAAGTAACAACAGTAATTAATGATTTTGAAGTAGTGACGAGCTAAATGCAAGTATAGTTCATATCATAAGATTCAGTAAAGTTCGGCATGCTTAAAACCAGAGTTTAAGTCAAATCAGCTCGTTTAAATCAAGTTCCAGCAAAATCATTTCAAATATCTTTCAACAGTTTTCAAACAAGGACTCAAATCAGCTATGAGCACAAATGATAAAATCATACACCGCCCCTCAAGAAAAACATCACTCAGTCCTCCCAATCACTCCAACCTCACAATCACTCATGCCTCCCAATCACTCGGCACTCGCACTCAGTAGGCACCTGCTCTCACTGGAGGTGTGTACAGACTTCGGAGGGGCTCCTTCAGCCCAAGCACTATATCAATGCCCATCATGGAAGAATCAATGAAACATGTTGTGACGTGCAGCCCAATCCCGTAAATGTCCTCACAAATCAGGCCCTCGGCCTCACTCAGTCATAAATCTCTCCAGTCTTTCGGGCTCTTAGAAATCAAAGTAATCAGCCCAAACAACATTTATATGATGAATCAAGTTGAGTAACAGAGACTGAGCTATGATGTAAATATGCATAAACATGACTGAGTACATATTTTCAATCAAAATAGTGAGAGGGTAGCAAGAAAAGACCTCTAAGGGTCGAAACAATACTGGCATAAGGCCTAGACATGGCATCTAGCATGATTTACAGTAAATCTTTCTAAAACACATAAGAAGCATATGGTTTCAACAGGATATTCAACTTTACAGTTGCCACGAGACGGACCAAGTCACAATCCCCCAATGGTGCACGCCCATACGCCCGTCACCTAGCATGTGTGTCACCTCCAAATAGTCACATGACACAAAATCCGGGGTTTCATACCCTCAGGACTAGATTTACAATCGTTACTTACCTCAAACCGAGCAAATCTCTACTCCGTGATGCTCTTGCTCCTCGATTCGGCCTCCAAATGCTCTAAATCTATTCACAGCCAGTACAATACCGTCAATATATGCTAAAGGAATAAAATCCACAAGAATAACTACCAATTTAGATCCCAAACCCGAAATCGGCTCAAACCCGGCCTCCGGGCCCACGTCTCGAAATTCGACAAAAAAAATACAAAACTTGGAAGCCCATTCACTCACGAGTCCACACATATGAAATTTATCGAAATCTGGCCTCATTTGGTCCCTCAAATCCACAAATTACACTCTCCAAAATCCCAAGCCCTAACCCCCTATTTTCACTCCTAAATCCCACTAATTAGATGATAAAACAACGGGAAAACACCATAGTTATGAGTATTAGAGCTCAAGAAACTTACCTCACTGGAAAACCCTAAAATCCCCTTAAATATCACTCCAAAAAGATCCAAAGTCCGACTTAAAATGGTGAAAATGAACAAAAATCACGAAGTCCCCTTTTTATACCTTCTGCCCAGGAATTTCGCACATGCGGTCCATTTTCACGCTTTTGCGACACCGCACCTGCGAAAATTCCATCGCAGGTGCGGAACTCACTTAGAATCCCAGGTTCCGCATCTGCGGACAAACCTCGCACTTGCGCGTCACACTCCGCTTCTGCGGAAACTGACCAAACTCCGCATTTCCGCATCTGCGCCCCAAGTCTAGCACCTGCGGGCTCGCAGATGCGACCACCATCTCGCATCTGTGTATCCAGCCCAGCTCAACATTGTTCACACCTGCAAACTTCCATGGACTTCTGTAGATCTCGCACCTGCGGCTCCAAATCTGCGGGTGCGAAAACCACCAGCAACTGCAAAAACCAGCAGATCAGCTATCTCCCAACACCAATAATTGGTCTGTTAACCACCTGAAACTCACCTAAGGCCCTTGGGGTCTCAACCAAACATGTCTACAATTCATATAACCCCATACAAACTCAGTCGAACCTTCGAATGACTCAAAACAACATCAAAACACCAAATTACCCTCAGATTCAAGCCTAAGAACTTCTAAACTTTCAAATTTTGCAAACGACGTCGAAACCTACCAAACCACGTCTGAATGACCTCAAATTTTACACACACGTCACAAATATTACTACAAACCTACTCCAACTTCCGAAAATCCATTTTGACCCCGATATCAAATTTTTCACTACCGACCAAAATTGACAAATTTCGAACTTTTGTCAATTCAAGCCTAATTATACTATGGCCCTCCAAATTACATTTCGGACGCACTCCTTAGTCCAAAATCACCTAACAGAGCTAATGGAATCATAAAAATTCAAATCTGAGATTGTTTACACATAAGTCAATATTTGGTTGACTTTTCCAACTTAAGCTTATCCCAAAGAGACTAAGTATCTCAATTCACTCTTAAATCACTCCGGACCCGAACCAACTTACCCGGTATAACACAATATAGTTGAATCACATAAAAAGAAGCAGAAATAGGGGAAATGGGGCTATAACTCTCGAAACGACCGGTTGGGTCGTTACATATTTATTCTTATGTGTCCTCTTATTTTGCTCTATTTGGGAGTATCCCGTGATTCTTTGAGTTCTCATGTTTATGTGTCCACATAAGTGAGAGATTCTATTGTTGTCGACCATGTGTATCTGCCGTGTTTGTTTGTTCTTAGTGGTTTTGAGACCAGAGCCGATTTATTATTGCTCAGTATGGTGGATTTTGATATTATTTTAGGCATGGACTGATTGTCGCCTCATTATGCTATTCTTGATTGTCATGCCAAGACCGTGGCGCTGGCTATGCCAGGATTACCATTGTTAGAGTGGAGAGGTACCTTAGATTATACTCTTAGTATAGTTATTTCATATCTAAAGGCTCAACCAATGGTTGAGAAGAGGTATGGCGTGTATATAGCTTACGTGAGAGATGTCAGTATTTATATCGCTACAGTTGAGTCATTTCCAGTAGTGAGGGATTATCTAGATGTATTTCCGACTAATCTTCCGGGCATGCCACCTGACAGGGATATCTACTTCGGTATTGATTTTTTTTCGGGCACTCAGCCCATCTCTAGTCCTCCATATCGTATGGATGCTCCTGAGTTGAAGGAGTTGAAGGAGCAGTTACAGGAGTTTCTTGATAAGGGCTTCATTTGGCCCAGTGTGTCACCTTGGGGTGCTCCGGTGTGATGACCGAAGGGGTCATTTTATGAATATAGACTTCGTCACATGCCTAATTGTAATAAAAAGGTTAATTTTAAATATGTCGATTTGCATGCGCAGTCCGGGCATGAAAGCAGAAAGCTTTTATGTTAAAATATGAGAAATAGTAATTTCTAGAGTTGAAAATTTGATTATAGTTGACGTTGGTCAACATTTTTAGTAAACGGACCCAGATCTGTATTCCGACGATCCCGGGAGGTCCGCAGAAAAATATGGGACTTGGGCGTATGCCCGAAATTGAATTCCGAAGTCCCAAGCCTTAGAAAACATTTTTTGAAGAAAATTGTTCTGCTAGTTAATTCAAGAAATAAAGAAATAAAATAATATGTGAAATATATGATATCGGGCCCGTATTTTGGTTCTGGAGCCTGGAACAGGTTTGTTATGTTGTATAAGTCCTATCTGTGAAGTTTCATGAGAATCGGAGTTGATTTGATGCAATTCGGACATCCAGTTGAAAAGTTAGAAATTTGAGTGTTCTTGAGAAAATCTTGAGTTTGGAGGCCAAATCTGTAGATTTTGATGTTAGTTTGATGATTTGATTTCGCAAACAAGTCTGTATGATATTTTTAGATGTGTGTGCATGTTTGGTTTGGAGCCACGAGAGCTCGGGTGAGTTTCGGGTAGGCTACAGAGTGTCTAGACTTAGAAAAAAATCACAACAGCTGAACATCTGGTGTACAGGTCTCTGATCTCGCAAATGCGAGGTCGGACTTCGAAAATGCGAAGCCAATGACAAGCCTCTGATCTCGCAAATGAGAGGTCCCTGGGTCGCAAATGCGAAGGACCTTGTTCGCAAATGCGAGGTCATGTTCGCATTTGCGATATATACCCGGAAAGCCTAGGGTTCGCAAATGCGAACCCCAGCTCGCAAATGCGAGACCCGCAGCCAATTATATCAGCTTTTTGACGGGACTTTTCCTTCTTTTCCACTTTTCTAAAACCCTAAACCTCCATAGGCGATTTTCCAAAGATCCAAACTTCTTCAAATCATTGGTAATTGATCTCTAACTAATTTCTTTCAATTCCTAACAACTTTTACAATGATTTCAACCAAAAATCTAGTGTTTTCATGGTAAAAATTTAGTTTTTGGGTAGAACTTAAGAATTTCAATTTTTGGGGAATTGGACCTCGAATTGGGGTCGGATTCCAATACCAATTGTATATTCATGCTCGGGGAAGATTGGGTAAACGAATTTTGGTCCGAACCTCGAGTTTAGACCAAGTGGGGTCGGGGTGAATTTTCAAACTTTAATAGGAAACCTTAGTAAAACCGTTGTTTTTTCAATAAAGATGATTCCTTTAGGCTATGATTGATAACATTGGACGAATTGTAATCAGATTCGAGCGGATTAGAGGCAAATTCTAAAGGGAAGGCAGTGGTAGAGCAGTGAATTGCTTGCGAGACTGAGGTAAGTGTTTGGTCTAACTTTGACTTGAGGCAATAGGAGTCCCCATTTTTTGCTATGTGAAATGCATGGGTGTGGTGTATAGGTGAGGTGACGAGTATCTATGCACCACCCAATTTGCCTTCTAAGCATGATCCCTTTTCTGCCCCAACTTAATTGATCCTTGTCTTAATTGTTCTATGACTATCAAGCGTTGTTGTCTTGTTGGCTTCATTGTTGATAATATTGAGGAAGTGATGAGGAATACAGTCTAACTGTTTTATGATTGTTGAGGTTTATATGATCGTTTGATTTCAATTGATTGTTGCCAATTGTTGTGGCGAGTGTATAAAGAGTATTGGTTGTTTATTGGGTTCCCTTGTGGGACAATTGATTGAGCAGCCTGGTGTTGAAATTACGAAGTCTATATATACACATTGATGTTCCTATTGGTATAATAAATTAATATAAGGATGTGATATATTGTTGAAAGGTGAATATTGTGAAAAGCTTGTCCTTAATTGTGAAAGCTTCATAAATTAATATAAGGTTGTGATATATTGTTGAAAGAGGAATATTGTGAAAAGCTTGACCTTAATTGTGAAAGCTTCATAAACTAATATAAGGTTGTGATATATTGTTGAAAGAGGAATATTGTGAAAAGCTTGGCCTTAATTGTGAAAGCTTCATAAATTAATATGAGGTTGTGATATACTGTTGAAACAGAAATATTGTGAAAGGCTTGGCCTGAATTATGAAAGCTTCATGAATTAATATAAGGTTATGATATGCCTGGTGGGAGCGGGTTGCACGCCGCAATAAAGGTGTGATAAAGGTGGACAGGTGGGATCGGGTTGCACACCGCAACAGGAATGATAAGGGTGATATATGTAGGGAGGAGGAATAAGGGTGGACAGGTGGGATCAGGTTGCACGCCGCAACAAAGGTGTGATAAGGGAGGACACTTATGATTTTACTGGATTTCATGAAAAATGTTCTTTTCTGGATTTAAAAAGATGTTTTACTGGTCTTTCTTGAAATTCAAGGATTTGAGACTTACAAATTTGAAAAGGTTGAAAACGTCTATTTTACTATTTTTCACGTTTGTTCTTGGCAATTATTTTCGTTTAAAGTTAAGGTTTGAAAC
>ML262056.1:0-15612 GCA_005239495.1 Nicotiana undulata
ATTCCCCAACACAGAGTTAGGCAAGCCACCTACCTCAACTGTGCAAATCAACCGCTAATCACTTTCTTGCCACGAGTATCCAACTTCAGGTGGCCCAAATTTATTCAATTCGATGGGATAACGTAAATATAAATTCAAGAAATCGAAATAACTAATTAATTCAGAACTACTACGCGAAATTAGAAAATTTGACCAAAACGCCCCTCGGGACCACGTCTCGGAATCGGAAAAAATTTATATTTTTGAACCCTTGTTCGCTCACGAGTCTAACCATATGAAAATCTCTCAAATCGGAGGTCAAATACCCAATCAAAACCCCAAAATTAGGTCTAAGAAGTTTCTTCCATTTTCCCCCAATTTTAACTCAAAATCATGAATTTAAGGGTGGGATTTAAGATTAGGAACGCGGAAATTAACCTATGGTGGTAGAAAATCACTTACCTCGATTACCCACGTGAAAATCCTCTCAAAGATCGCCCCTCCCGAGCTCCCACAACTCAAAAATGGTGAAATAACATAACCCTCGGATTCTTAGAATATGAACAGGGATTTCCGCACCTGCGGTCCCTTTAACCGCACCTGCGGAATTATCATCGCAGGTGCGGGATTTCATTTAAAACCCCTGGGATCGCACTTGNCTCGAATTTAAGGGTGGAATTTAAGATTAGGAACATGGGAGTTAACCTATGGTGTATAGTAATCACTTACCTCGATTACCCAAGTGAAAACCCTCTCAAAGATCGCCTCTCCCAAGCTCCCAAGACTCAAAAATGGTGAAATAACATAACCCTCGGATTTTTGGAATATGAACAGGGATTTCCGCGCATGCGGTCCCTTTCACCGCACCTGCGAAAAAAGCATCGCAGGTGCGGGTTTCACTTAAGTTGGACAGAGGTCGCGCCTGCGGGACTTTTGTCGCTGGTGCGGCTCCGCACCTGCGGAAACCCAATCGCACCTGCGGAGACTGGGAAGGCCTGGCCCAACCTTGCACCTGCGGCTAGGGGGCCGCTCTTGCGAGCTCGCACCTGCGGAATTTCCATTGCAGGTGCGAAAACACTAGAAGGAGCCTGGTTCAGCAATTTACCAAGTCCACAATTCTTCCGTTAAGCATCCGGAACAACCCCGAGGCCCCCGGGACCTCAAACAAAACCACCAACTGACCCCAATACCTCATTCCAACTTAGTCAAGCCTTAAAAACACGTCTCATAACATCAAAATACCCAAAAATGCATAGATTCAAGCCTAAGAATCATAGGGATTTTCAAGAATTCACCCCCGACACCGAACCACGTCTAAACTCGTCCGAATGACCTCAAATTTTGCACACAAGTCATAAATGACATTACGGACCTGTGTCACTTTCGAAATTCCATTCCGAGTCCGATATCAAATCTCACCTATCGGCCGAAATCGCCGAAATTCTAACTTTCTCCAATTCAAGCCTAAATCTACGTCTGGCCTCAAAAACACATTCCAAACACGCTCCCAACCCCGAAATCACTCAACGAAGCTAATGGAGTCGACGGATTTCCATTCCAGATCCGTATTCACACATCTCCCGCTCTGGCCCAATTTCTAAGGTTAAAGCTCAACTTAAAGGACTATGTGTCCAAAAACACTCCAATTTTCATCACTCAACACTCCGACTCGTTACATTAACCTAATAAGACATGGGAAGAATAGTTATCAGGGTATCGGGGCGCTAAATCTCCAAAACGACCGGCCAGGTCGTTACAGTTGAGTTCTAGGAATGCCATACTTGAAACTCAGCTTAGTCAGGCTGTTGGAGCCTCTGGATCTGCCAATTCTTCCAATGAAAAAGTTGCTCGTCTCACTAAGGAGAATGTTGAGCTTCGTCAACAGGTGGAGAACTTGAGGGATAAACTACTTGAGGAACAGATGTCTGCCAACGCCCGCATGGACCTTGTTCTCAAAACCATTGTTGCCTCCTCCTCCAAGCCTTCTTCTTCTAGTGCCCCCTAAGATCCTCTCAGTGACCAGTTATTCTGTGTTTTGATGTTTTTTTTTTTTTGTGATGGTATGTTGGATCTCACGGTTGCTTCTCCCGTCTGAATCAGTCCAAATTAGTCTTTGTTAATAGCAAAGACTTATGCTTTTTAAAAATTGTTATAAATGAAGCAACTCTCCTTTTGCTTCTACAATGCTTGTTTTCCTTCTGCTTCTCTTTTCTATCATGTTGTGTGCACACATGTGGCATGAGTAACCTGTGTTAGTATTCTTTATTCTTTTTTTTCCTGCTTGTGTATTTTTAGTGATGCCAAAAAGGGGAAGATATAGAAGTTAACTTGAAAATTGAAGCAGGTGATTAAGGGGAAAGCATAGAGTTAGGGGGAACATATAATGTTCCTGGTACTTTATCTAGTTAAGTCAATCTCTATAAATGTTTATCGATTTCAAAAGTTTGTCATCATCAAATAGGGGGAAATTGATGGGTTTACTATTTTACAGTAATATGTTTTGATGATTTAACAAACTTCTTGTCTAGAACTAGATAAAGGACCTGATGCATATTTGGTATAATTATTTAGCAATGGACTTAAGATAATTTGAGCTGTGTGACTTTGGACACACAAGAATCAGTTCAGGGACCTGATCCTATGATGTTTCCCTGACAGAAGTACAAAGTCAACTCTACAGCTGGAAAGTGACTGCCAGCAACTGTGCACGCTACAGTGCAGAAACAGTGTAGCAGTCACTTCCCATTGGGAATGACCTTGTACCAACCAAGTGTGGACATCATCCTTGTGATGTCATTAGGGGTGGGCATATAATCCGAAAACCTGAACCGAATTTATTTGGTATTTCGGTTTCGGTTTTTTTGGTATTTCGGTACATAAATTTTGGTATTTCGTTAATTCGGTACGGTATACGGTATTGGTTTTTTGATATTTCGGTATTTCGGTATACCGAAATAATTTAGCCCAAGCCCAACTTTATTTTTATTCTTAGGCCCAATAGTTACTTGTCTTATTCTCACGACAAGCTTACTGGTTTGGAAAAGGGCGTCCTTGTTTGTCCCACCAAAAACGATATCAATAGGGAGTCCTTGTTTGTTGACTCTTTGCATGGACGTTTTGTTGTGTGCTGAATCTCACTCGATGTCAAAGAGGAAATTAAGACACAAAGTCTGTTCACGTTGAATTGAAATGGTTATTGCAACTCATTTTAAGACTACCTTAGCTTACAATTTATTTATGACATTACCTAATAGGATTCTGATTTGAGTCACGTAGGAACTATTTTGAGAAGAGACAAAGGTGAAAAGATTTTGAAAAATCAAACCACTTTTGTGAATTTTGACCCGGGTTAGTTCTAGGTTGCTGAAGGGAGAGGCTTGGTGTAATTGGTAAAGTTGATGTCATGTGACCAGGAGGTCACAGGTTCGACCGTGGAAACAGCCTCTTGCAAAAATCCAGGGTAAGATTGCGTACAATAGTCCCTTATGGTACGGCCTTTAGTTCTAGGTTGCTATCTTCCAAAACCACATGAACGACTTTACTTTCAAGATTTTGATGAGTTTGTTGGGACAATTGGAAGAGAGGGAGAAAGTTTTTGGATGTTGAGACACTCGAAAGGTGATTATAGCGAGACAAGAATGGGCAGACATATCCTGTCCAAGGTGGTGACTGGTGGAAGGCGGCAAAATTTTCCAAGAAAGGGAAGTTCTAGAGACACAGATGGCGCTTTAGTTGATTTCAGAATAAACTATTATCTACTTCCTGAAAACAATTGACGGCAAAAAAAAAAATGGACTTTGAATTTAACTTAATCCAACATTTTAGCACATAATCAATATGGATTACATTAGTTAATGGAGTGGGGGAGATAGTAAAGATTTGGTTTAAACTAAAACTGTACTGAAACCGTACTGAACCAAAATAAGAAATATCGAACCGTACCGAAATATTTTGGTATGGTATTTGGTATACACAATTGATAAACCGAATACCGAACTGAAATTCTTAAATACCGAACCGAAATACCGAATGCCCACCCCTAGATGTCATTGAAGTATAATAACAACGAGAATGGCATAAAACATTTACTTGAACATTTAGTGATATTCTCTCAAGCATTAAAGATCTGATCCAGCATTGAAGTCACAAGTGTGTCAAGAACAAGAAGACAACTCCACTACGGACCAGTTCCATTATGAGTTTATGTGTGTCCTTAGTTAAGTTGTAATCTTGTATTAGTTCTTCATTGTAATTCCTATCTTGCGTTCTTAGAAGCTTTGTTTTAGGAAACTCAAAAACATAAAACCACCGAGTTTGTGTTGTGGCTAGAGTTAGTCATAGGTTGAAATCTTTGTATCTAGTGAGTTGCAAAGTGGCTTGTAGTAGGTATATTACAAATTAGTGAGGTTGAAGTCTTTGTAATAGAGTCATTACAAAGTGGCTTGTTAGAGATAATATGTAGATTAATATATAACTTGTATTTTGGCACATCTTGATTAGTTTTTTTCCTTTTAATGGTGGTATTAGCACCTTGTTGTGCTCATTTCATTGGGGGGAGGAAGACTAAGAAAGATATTGCCATTTTTTTAATGTCGTATTAATAAAAATTATAAGGCATTTTCTTGAATATTTGTTTATATTTTTTTGTGTTTAAACTTGAATTACAAGATTTAAGTCACACTTATATATATAATTTACGATATGTTGCCTTAGATAATATAATATAATTACATATAAAAAAAATAATTGTCAACGGCTATAATTTCAAAAACTAGCCGTTTGGCTTTTTAAAAAAATAGTCATTTGGCCCCTAAACTTTGTTTTAACCCAAAACTTTTTATAATTACACTTTTTCCCTATTCTCAACTATAAATACCCCCTCTTTCTTTCATTTTACTCACAAAATCATCAATCTCTCTCAATCTCAAACTCAAATTGAAGTCTTCACTCATCTCTCATTTCTCAAACTCAAATTGTCAATTCAAGTTAAATCATGCCCGGTGATTCTAGAGTTAGCCCATTTGTTCGGGAACACTATAATGTGGTAGAAGAAAATGAAGAATCTTGCACGATAACGTGCAAGTACTGTGGTCGAGTCTTCACTTGGCTTACAAAGTTGGAGGGCACGGGCCCTTTAAGGAGGCATACAATAAAGTATTGTCAAGCGCGTTCTCAAGACATTCGTATTTAAGATTTTAAGTTTATATCAAACAATTTGTGTTATTTTAAAATTATTAGACATATTATGCTTAATGTTGTAGTTTGTTAGATTAATTTGAAGTATTATTAATTTATTATGCAATGGTAAGTGCAAGTTTGAATATCTCTTTACTATTTTCTTGTGTTTAAATTTTAATTACAAGATTTAAGTCACAAGATTTACAAGAAATTGCCTTAGATAAAAATAAAAAAATAAAAAAAGCCCGAAACACTTATGCTCGTTTAGGCCCGTGGGCCCGACCCATTTAGCCCGGGCCCACATTACAACCTTAAACAAGAGTATTGCAAGTTAGTGAAGTTGAAATCCTACGAGTATAGGTCGTGGTTTTTGTCCCCTTGAGTTGGGATTTTTCCACGTAAAAATCATGTGTCTTATTTACTTACTGTTTTAGTAGTTAGCACTGTGGGAACTGCTATAGGACCATGTCTCTATACAGTTTGGTGGACTCATATAAACTATCAATAACTCCTACAATATGTAAAGCAATAGAAAATGACATAAATGACCCCTCAAGTTTAAGAGTAAGTCTAAATTTATCCTAAAAATATATGAGTGCACATATTAAATCCCTTAAATTTATGAGGATTAAGCATTTCCGTTGATGCTGTGCAGTTTTTCGATACTTTCTTTTCATAAAGTTTCCCAACCCCGTACTTAAGGAGTAAAAGTAAATTTTCCATATTAATATATGTACACCATTAAATACCAGCCTCATGTCTGTTCCAGTTAAGAATTTTGCTGCACATGGCCTTCATTTTCATATTCCAATTTTATAGTTGGACTCATTGAATATTTTTATCATCCCATCCAAGTCCATAATCCCAATAAGCTATATTTCTATTTTGGCCACTTAAAATTTTAATTTTGATGCACCATTATTTTCCATCTATTATTTTTTTTTTCTTTTCTCAAATACTTTTCACAAAACCTGTGATTTCATTCCAGTAAAAAGAATTTATCTTTGATCAAAATTATTAGCTAACATTGAGAATTCGATCTGAGTTTGATGCAAAATTGGGTTAGGACTAATTAATTTATATTTTTCTTGTAATTTGTTGACCTCTAAAATAAAATGAGACTTTGGAAGTAAACTAAAATTGACTCCTCCTTATCCTCAAATATGGTCATATTCCATATTCCAATTTGTACAGTTTCCTTAGCACGTGATAGTCTTTCTTGTTTTCTTTTCTTTTTATCTGTACCTAATATGCTTTTTTTAAGATTCATGTTTGAAATGTTGAAAAAGAAATTTGCCTGTGGAGTGTGGAGTGTGGAGGTTATGCAGTAAAATGACAAATCTCTCTCTCTCTCTCTACCCTTCAAATTTATGAGAACACCCTAATGGACTGCTGAAATCACATACTCCCCTTATGATCAAATTAAGACATATTATCTGTCAAAAGCATGTGATATCACCAAAATGGAGAGGTTGTTTTAAAAACAAATATTCCTGACAATATGATTTCTTATTTCCCATGCTTAGTCTTACTCATTCTTATTTCTTCTTTCAGAAATATGTCTAGACACTACTAGGTTTTTTATTTTTATATTTTAAACATTACTTTAGTTTATCTTAATCTTCTATTAAACAAAACAAATTTAAGAAAAAATTGTTGGAACTGTTAGTTTAACATACTGCTATAACTTACAAGAGAAAATTTAATTTAACATACTATATATATACTATATTATATATATATAAAGGTCAATGCATGTTTCATTTGCCCAAAAAAGCTTTATATTTGAAACTTTGCCCCCACAAATCCTAATCTTTTTCACTTTTTACCACCGCAAAATTTGGGCATAATCTAAAGCATAACTTGTCCTTTCCTTTAAACAGTGGATTCCCTTGTACTTTATAAACAACACTGCACCCATTTCCCTTTCAACTCCTTAAAATCATATACCCCACTTTTAAATAACTCCATTACAAACCTCCTTGCTTCAATGTTCTGAACAATAAAATTCAGAGCTTTTAGTTGAAGGTTTTCCACAAAATGGAATCTTGAAGGGAGATTTTTTAACAATTATCTCTTCTCTTTCGATTGTGGTGGAAAAGAAATGAGGGACTTCCCATCTTGTTTTGGTGAAAATGGGGTTCAAGTTGCTGATGCTTCTTGTTCAGCTGTAGGGGGTGTGACTAAAACCCCACAGAATTTAGTCACCTGTGTTTATCAGTGTAAACTAGTTGGGAAATCTTGTCTCATCACTATTGTTTGGAGCAAGAGTTTGATGGGTCAATGCGTTAGTGTTGAAATTGATGATATCTCTCATCAGTGTCTTTGTAAAGTTGATGTAAAGCCTTCTCTCTTCTCGAAAAGAAAAGGGTCTAAGTCTTTACAAGTAAATTCTTGTACAATTGACTTACACTGGGACTTTTCACTAGCCAAGTTTGGATCTGGCCCAGAGCCTGTTGAAGGGTATTATTTAGCTCTAGTTTCCAAAGGACAAATGGTTTTGGTCATTGGGGATCTGAGGAAAGAAGCTTTTAAAAAGACTAATGCAACTCCTAGTTTTTCAAATGCAATGTTCATTTCTAAAAGAGAACACTTATTTGGGAAGAGGGTGTTTAGTACAAAAGCTCAATTTTGTTATACAGGTCCAATTCATGACATTACAATTGAATGTGACTCTAATGGCATTGACGATCCATGTCTTTTGGTCCGTATTGACTCTAAAACTGTAATGCAAGTGAAGCATTTACGGTGGAAGTTTCGCGGTAACTATACTGTTTTAATTGATGGACTCCCTGTTGAAGTCTTTTGGGATGTTCATAACTGGTTGTTCAGTACCAATTTTGGGAATGCAGTGTTTATGTTTCAAACTTGTTTATCGGCCGACAACTTGTGGACGACACAAACTTTGTCTCATCTCTCTGTCATGCCTTGGCCTTACACACAGAGTTTGAGCAATTCCAAATCATCTGGTTTGGGTTTTTCTTTGGTTTTGTATGTTTGGAAGAACGAGTAATTGGAGTGTTCTTCTAGTATTATTCCCAACAAAGATATACTCTTGTTTGTGAACTTGGTTGAGTTAATTTCTAATGAATATACTTTCTTCTTTTTACCTTGTCTTTCATCTCTTCATGCTATGATTACTTGCATATGACCTTTTATCTTATTCCGTAAAAGAGTCAATTTCTTTTGATTACTCGTTGTCATCTAATATTATGAGTAATAATTATGTCCATAAAGTACAACTTTCCTTTGAGTATAAGCAAACAAATCTGCATCATTACAGACTAATCAGTGATTATAGTCCGCTGAGCTTGTAATGATGCTAGTCTTTAACATCATAACTTTGTATAAGCCAAAATTAATGAGTGACCTAAACAAAAGAAATTTTAATTGTTATTGGCACATTCATTATGTTCTAGCTTCTTGCTTCTTGCTGAGGTAGAGAAGGGATTGCTATGGAAAATTTCAGGTAATTGACCTAGATCTTTTCAGCTTTTAATATACTATCTGTTGGTGAGTGTGTGTATGTGTGTTTTCCTCTTCTTTTTAAGAAAAATGTGGGGATTTGTGATAATATTACTTTCAGTTTTTTAGATTCTTGTCTTTGGACTTATGTTAAGTTAAAATTATTAAGCAGATTCTACGTAAAAATGGAAAAGAAAACAAATCATGATTGAGGTTTTCCAATTAATATCTTATAATTGCTTAAGTTATTACAAAAGGTTCAAGCTCTGCGTGGTAAATTGAAAAGTTTGAGTTCAGTTGGTCTGCTATTAGATGCTTAGGTGCAAGAATCAGAGATTCGCTGGTAGTATAATCTTTTGAAATGGAATGACATCCATAAATTTGATTGTTGTGTAAATGAAAGCTGGTTCAATTTTCTATTTCAGTTTGAGAAACTTAGTTTTGAATCTTGATCATTTCTATCCAGACATTAAGCCATCGAGTATATGTAATTTCATATGCTGTCTCATTAAGTTTTCCGATATGCAAATTTATACGATTTTATATTTTCTCTGGTGGATATCTTGTCTCTCTGGCTCTGACTGGTTGGCTTGTTTAGGCCTTAAGGAGTTCCAATGGGCAAATTCAGTTCTGCTGCATTTGATTTTCTCATTTTTCCTTTATTTTGCTGTCTTTTAAGGTTAGCAATGTCATCCCTGGAGGTTCCAATGGGCAATACAAGTGCTGTGATTCTAGGCAGCCAACTTTACATGGAAGATTTCAGCATTTAGACTTCACAAAAATTTAAAGTATTAACAACAAAAACACTGAAAGCTTTCAGGATTAAAATATTAAATCAATCAAACTAGAAGCACTTTTTTTTTACACAAAAAGTTGCAAGTGTTGGCCAAGATTTTGAAAGGAAAAGAAGTGCTTTTGAGAAAAAACAGAAGCAATAGTAAAAAAAGTAACTTCTCTTCAAAAACACTTTTAAAAAAAGTTTAGTCAAATAGCCTGTTTGGCCAAGTTTTTTAAAAATTGAGGTGTTTGGCCAAGCTTTTGAATGGAAAAAAGTACTTTTGAGGAAAAATAGAAGCAGTTTTGGAGAAACAGAAAAAAGTAGCTTCTCTCCAAAAGCATTTTTTTGAGAAGCACTCTTGAGAAAAATACACTTAGAAGTAGTTTTCAAAAGCTTGACCAAACACTAATTACTGCTTAAAAGTGTTTTTCAAAATTAATTAGCCAAACACAAACTACTTCTCACCAAAAATACTTTTGAAAAAAACACTTCTCAAAATAAGCTGATTTTAGAAGCTTGGCCAAACGGGCTAAAACACTAATTGCTTACCAAACTACTTTCGAGAAATATACTTTGACAAAAAATACTTGTCAAAAGAAGCTGATTTTTACAGCTTTGACCAAACATGCTAGAAGACAGGCTCATCCTTGTTGCATTCAAGATTCCAATACTAACTATTTGTTCTTTAAGCGAATTAAGGGTTGCCGATTATGTAATCTGTAAACCTAAATGAGCAAACTGAAACAACACAAATCTGATTGACAAAATAACTACATACCAGGAGTTTAGCTTGATCTACTCATAGGGAAAATGTAATTTTACACGATCAAATCGAACAAATAACTGTCTACAACCAGTAGAGATGGATTATTTTACCTGACATTGATTATAAAGAAAAATGCATACTATAAATTAATTTTGAATGAGAAGCAAACGCAGACATGACAACCAATTCTAGATAAACCAAAGCATTATATGAAAGCCTGATTTTTAAGGAATGGATTACAAGATATCAAATCTGAAACAGAACAATCAACTGGAAACGAGCCTTAGCCTTTACCAGATTGGAAGGTACATCTAATCAAGCATACCAGAAATATCAGAAAAAATAAAACATCAATCACATGCACAATGAAGCAACATGGATAACAGTTACTACTATTATACTAACTATTATTATTCTCAAGGCACAACCAAGATTATTTTCCAGCACATGTGAACTCGACACATATTTACAGCCACAGTTTCTCCTTCACTACTAACAACAGCTTCAATTACCTATGTCTCTTTATCATCTATTCAGCAATCTCAATGCTGCCCTTTCTTCTTCACTGTGACCAAATCTAAAGTAGAGCCATACGTTTTATGCAAAGTTTGAGCAGACCAGGCGTGTCCATCATCAACTGTAGGCATCCTAACTTCCATGAAAGGAGGAGGGCATTTCGCCCCAGGAATGATTACACCAGCAAAGACTCTCAGCACATTCGAAGCATCAATGTCCATGCACACATTAATCTCCGGTACACCTTTAGGTACTGGAGGTATTCCTGTGATCTTAAAATACCCTAAGAGATGGTTATCTTCCACATTTTTCTCGTCACCTTCATAAACGAAGATCAATGCTTCAGCTTGGTTGTCGTGGACGGTAGTGAAATTCTGTTCTTTCCTTACCGGGGTTGTGGTGTTCTGATGAATAATTGGTACAAACTTGCTTCCATCGGCTTGAATGCCAATGCTTAAAGGAGTTGCTTGAATGGTTAACAGGTCCAAACTCCCAAATGGATCACTAATTCCAGAAGCCACTGCTCCTTCCAGCGCTGCACCGCGTACAGCTGCCTCCAGCGGGTTCATTCCTGAATATAACTCTTCTCTTTTGCATATACTCATCACAATATTCCGAACCTTTGGAATGTAGTAACAGCCACCAACAATTATTACATCATGTACATCTTCTGCTTCTAGTTTAGCATCACGCAAGCAACGTTTTATCAAAGTCTCACATTTCTCGAACACCTCTTTGTTTACCTCTTCAAATTCTGCCCTCTCAAGAAACTTAGATATTTTTGATCCGTTTCCCAAGTCAACATCGATTGGGACACGCATTTCGGATGAGAGTTTGTGGATAGCATCCTGGGTGGCAACTCGAAGCAACCCCATTCTCTTTATTTCTTCAATCCCGTGGCTCGAGAATAAATCATCCATGTTGGGTAAGAGGTGACGCATAAGATTTTGAAGTAGATCTTCACCACCAACAGTGCTGCCCGCCAACGCCTTGATCTGCGAAACACCTCCTGCTGTAGCTGTTATAGCTACGTCACAATACCCTGCGCCCATATTGAATATAAGGGCTATCTTCTCACTCCCGCTACCCATATTTTCATGTGCAGACTGTTGTTGCTGCTGAGCATATAACAAAGCAACTGCAGTTGGTTCAGGCATCAATCTTAGAACATGAAGCCCTGCCATGGCGCAGGCTCGTTCAATTCGGGTCAACTGGAATCGGCTAAACGAAACTGGAATTGTTAAAACCACATTTCTTACAGGACGTCTCAGTTTAACTTCAGCCATGGCTCTTAGTTCAACTAGAAAGATAGCAAGAACTTCTTCGGGAGTAGTGGACCTCCACATATTGTTCACTAGGGCAGCAATAAATGGCCTAACACCGATATCTAAAGTTTGAACCAAAAAGGGGAGGTTCTTGCTGGCGTGAACCACAGGATCTGTATCAACTCTGCCAATGAGACGTTTCATGTTGAAGATTGCAGCTCCAGACAACATATCATATTCGTGAGCCAATTCATCGCTAACACCACCAGCTGGGACCTCATCTTTGAAGGTAACATATGATCTCATCAATTTCCGATTTCTCGTGTTTCTAAGGAGCTCAACCTGAGATCCATTCCAAACTGCCACACTGCATTGAGATGTACCAATGTCAATTCCAATCGCTATCTCAGGGAAAGCAGGTGAAGTCTTTTCCTCCCCGGTTGTTTCACTGTCGGATGCCACAGTGTATGCTTGTTCAGCCATGAATACACTACACAGACTAAAGAACACCTGCAATGAAAATACATACATATCCACTGATTAAAAAAATTGATGATACTTCGTACAAGAATAATCGGTAATATCCATCATGCTCAAGGCCCATCTCTCTTGTTCCTCACACACACACGCCAAAATAAATTAGGAAATATGTATACATGATTTTTTCTCTGCGCTTATATATTCAATTACCATAGGTTACTGTTTTCATTCCAAATTCTGGAAAAAGGAAAAGGGGAAAAGGAAATTGAATCAAAATACAGAAACTCAAGCAACATTCCAGAATTAATTAGTACCAAAGCGAAGCAACACGACTTCATTTGTGATTTAGGATATGGAATAACAAAAATACTTCTACCAAACCCACATGAGTTAAAGCTGAACTTTTGCACTAGACAAACCAACATTGATGAATGAAATAATCAAACAAAACAAAATATCCAAATTCATTCAGAAAGAATTGATAAGTATGAAACTAATGGATATGAATATGACAAAGAGATGGATAATAAAGACAGTATTATCAACCCCATATGAGTAAAAACTGAAGCTTGATTAGTGACAAAATCAAACAAAGAAGAAACACATGTTCATTCACAAAGCAACATGATTTCTTGTATACCAGTAAGCTTTTAACTAAAGGGTATAAAGCAGAGATTGAAATGGAATAAATATGATAGTATTATCAACCCCACATAAGTAAAAATTGAATCTTGCAATAGACGTACCAACAGTAATGAATTAAGCAACCAAACAAAGAGAACTACATATTCATTACGAAAGAACAGCTCTTTCTTCACTTTTAATAAGTTTTAAAGTAAAGGGTATCAATTAAAATCAAAGAAAGCTCAAGAAAATGCAGAATATAATAATATTATTACCACACAAGGTAGAAGAACGCGCTGTTTAAGCAGAGACAGATAGTGGAGACTTACTTATAGAGTGAGCGGAATATTGGTAATTTGGTACTATGGAGGTGCAGAGCAAGTCCAGAAAAAGAGAAGATAATACAGGAAGTGCTGAGCAAATGAGAGAGAGAGCCAGAAAGTTCTAAACTGAATGAAGCGCCGGACATGTTCTAGAGAGACAGAGAAGGGTCATGAGAAACTTCCAGGGTCGGGTTAGGTCGGTTCTGCTTAACCCGTTAATTGAGAACTAGGGGAATTATCATGTTGTGGTCTCCTTTACACATTGATTTTTATCGTTTTATAACGTTTCGTATTATACATATTATATTATACTAGTAGTCGTACCTACGCGATATGTGGTCAATATTAAATAATATTAATTAAATTAAATCGTGATCCAGCTTGTTTGATCATATAGGATCCTATTGCTTTAATAAATTAAAATTGTCATCTTATTTGTCAATACGATATACCCAATAATAAAATCTCTATTAAGTTAAAGGGCTTATATAGTCATTGAACAACTTTTTGTTCTATATTTTTTTGTATTTATTAAAATTTAGATATATAATTTTATAAAAAAATTGTATACTATTATTCTCAAAAATAGTTTCTGAATAAATAAACCATTTATTTTTTAAAAGAAAATCAAATATTTTATAAATAAAAAAAGAAATTTTGAATATTCTTTAAAAAACAAAGAAATTTTGAATTTGCATTTTTTATTGTATGTAAGAATATATGTATCACAAATATGTATATAATATTATATACATATTTGTTCAACCGCTTCCCCAAATATCCATTGATGCAAATAAAATGTTTCGATGAAATAACAACAACGCGCATCTTGTTCAATATAATTACACCTCATTGATAATGAGTTTTAAAATCAATCTTAAACTTGGATTGTAACGATCCGATCGGTCGTTTCGCGTATTCGGACCCCGTTTCCCTAAATAAGACTTTTCGTAGCGGCTTATCGTGATTTGTGACTTGCGGGGACGGGCGGTTCGGGATTCGGAAGTATTTAGGATGGTATAGGAACACTTAGTTCCTTAAGGTTGGCTTTTAAGGCCAAGTTTGACTTCGGTCAACATTTTGAGTAAACGATATCGGAATCGAGTTTCGACGATTTCAGTAGCTTTATATGATAATTTCGGACTTGTGCGTATGTCCGGAATGGGTTTTGGATGACCCGGGAGCGTTTCGACGCCAAATAGCGAATTAGAGTTTCCTTAAGTTCATAATTTGGTTTAGAACGTGTTTTTATGTTATCGAGGTCCGAATGGAATTCCGAGACCGGGAATAGTTCCGGTATGTCACTCATGACTTGCCTGCAAAATTTGGTGTCATTCCGAGTAGTATAGGTAGGTTCGGCGCATTGAAACTGAATTCAAGAGCTTAGAAATTCTTAAGTTTGATTCTAGGGGTTTTGAGATGTGATTTTGAGTTTTAGCGTTGTTTTAGGTGTTCCGAAGGCTCTATCGAGTCCGTAATATAATTTAGGACTTGTTGGTATAATTGCGGGGGGGCTCGGGGGGGCCCAGGTGCCTCCCGGACACCAAAAAGGGCCAGAAACCAGCAGCTTCAGCTGCTGGTGCACCAGGTCTGGTGTGACCGCAGGTGCGGTTGCCCAGATCGCAGGTGCGAGACCGGCCCTGCGGTCAAGGCTCCGCAGGTGCGACCCCCAAGGGAGCTGGTCCAAACCGCAAGTGCGGACCTCCTTCCGCAGGCGCGGACCCGCTGGTGTGGGACTTCCTCCGCAGGTGCGACCCCAGGCCTCCTAGGCCACTTCCGCAAGTGCGATATTTGGCTCGCGGGTGCGAGACCGCAGGTGCGATCCTCGAGCCGCAGCTGCGAGATCACTGAAGGCAGTGATCTCATTTAATACGGGATTTGGCCATTTTTCACCATTTCTTNCCTTTGGCTCGCGGGTGAGAGACCGCAGGTGTGATCCTCGAGCCGCAGGTGCGAGATCACTGAAGGCAGTGATCTCATTTAATACGGGATTTGGCCATTTTTCACCATTTCTTCTCCTCCATTGGCAATTTTGAGGGCTTTTAAGAGGGTATTCGGCCTAGCTACTAAGAGGTAAGTAATTCCCATTTAAATGTTAGATTAATGCACCAAAACTTAGGTAGATTAATGTCACGACCCAAAACCGGTTCAGGTCGTGATGGCACATAACGGCGAGGTTAGGCAAGCCAACGTACAACTATAACAATAAAAGTGCGGAATATAATCAACGGTATGGGG
>ML262058.1:491-14444 GCA_005239495.1 Nicotiana undulata
GATTACTTCTATCTGTCGATGTGACTGTTTTATTCCATTTGTCCCTCTTTACTGCTCCCGTATCCCCTACTTGTCGATTTATCACCTGCCTTGTGTTATTTCCTCTTACCTGCTGTAGAATAGGACAGGTTATCATTAATGTCAAGTCTAGACTCGTCACTACTTCGGCCGAGGTTAGGCTTGGCACTTACTCAGTACATGGGGTCGATTGTACTGATACTACACTGCACTTCCTTGTGTTGTGCAGACCCTGCTACCGGACCCCGTGGAGCGTTCTGAGGGAGATACCTTCAGTCCACGTAAGAGCTTCGAGGTATACACTGGCGTTCTTGGATCCCGAGGCTTCTTTCCGTTACTACTTCATTGTCTTTTTCCTTATTTTCAAGACAGTGTTGTATTTCATTCCAGGCTTGTATTTAGTATTCCAATAGCTAGTCTGTGAGGTTGTGACACCCCGGTTTTTGGGAAGTTTTACGTTATTTCATGTTTGTTATGTCTTTATTCTCCGCATTCTTAAAGTTTCGTTATTTTTACTGAGCAATGCTTACGGGATTCTGTTGGACATTGGTTGAAAGTGACGAATTAACATTTTATTTCGTGTTAAATGATTATAAGTTGCTAGAGCAAGACATACGTTGGCTGGCCTAGCGGGTTCAACGTTAGGCGCAGTCACGGCCTAAAAGGTGGGAAATTGGGTCGTGACAGCTTAATTAGCACTACTATGCATAATCTAGTTATTTAATTTTCTTGGCCAGCTGCTTACTGCATAAATAAGGACTGTTGTTTCCACTAGTGAATAAAGTGCAAATAATGTTTGCAAGTCTAATATTGGAGCCATCTAATCGTATTGCTTGTGTGTTTATTTTGTTTATTGCTTTTTCTTGTTTATTATCCTTTCTTCTTTATTTTCTCTTATATATATATGTGACAATGATCCTCAAATGAGTTTCGACTTAATGGCTTTGCTCAATTGGGACACATAAATTACGTAAAAGGAAAAAAATAGTAAAAGTGGGAGAAGACAAATTAAGGAAGAGAATGTAACATGATAAGGACGGACAAACGATAAATAATAAAAACTAATTAGAATAATGAATAAAATTAAAAAAAAAATCTTTTTCAAAGTCATGTAACGATGGGACCCAAAAGTATTCAATAAGGTATAATACCCCATATAGGGGAATCATGCTTGGTGGGGTTAATGAGAAAGGAGATATTTAGCATTAGTTCTATCAATTACCATCTCCAGGGAAGGGAAAAGAAAAGTTTAGAAAGATCGCCTCACATGTTATTAAGCCTAAGGTCTTTAATTCGAAGATTTTGATCTCAAATACTTTGGGATCCTTGAATGGAGCTTCTGAGCGATTGACAACAATAATCGCATGTGTTAATTAAGATTGATATTGTTTTGTACTGACCAAAGCATTTTCTTACTGTAATAAAATTAGCCTCTGATAATATAAAAAGAAGAATTATATTTAGTGCACTTAGAGTCTTAGTGGCATATATGTTTATAAAATAAAAATGAAATTTGGACCATAGGGCATTTGGGAAGTTCTAGATTCTCCAAGTTAGGCCAGTGAGAAGGTCAAGATTTTCTTATTGAGTAAAAATCATATATACTCTCAACTTTGCTATTAAAAATCAAATTCCCTTCTCAACATTGAACAATTGACATTCTTTCTCCTTTCTCCTACACAATATTTATTTTGTCCTTGCAATAATATACATAAATATGTAATACTTTATTATATATGATATTTTTTATTTTTTTATGATTCTATCTATTATGATTTGCATTATGTTGTACATTATATAATAAATTATAATTTAAGCTCATTAAAATTATAAATAGAATAGTTCTTTTATAAGTTTTTTACATATTTATCGTTAGTTTTTATGATTGTTATTTTAATATAATGCTCATTAAGTATATATTTAAGCTATATTTAGGCATAAATTCATACAGATGGATTAAAAAAATACTAAATTGTCAAATATAGGATTTGAACGTTTGATCTAAATAATTCATGAAATCCTTAACCACTATAATAAAACCCCTAATATCAAGAGGATTCAATAACTTATATATAATTTAAAAAGTTATATTTTGCTCTATCTACATATTGTAGTCTTTAGCGAAGGGATTCAGTTAAACCCTCCCGGTCACTTTAGTTCCTCCCTGCACTTCCTCTCTTATTTGTTATAATGTTCTGAATTTTTTTTGTCATTAACGAAATATTTTCTAAATGAATAAATTTTATATTCATTTAAAATATAAGTAGATAAATTTTCAAAATTGTTATAAAACTACCTCTATTTTAATAACTAAATTCCCTTATCACATTTATTGAGTATATTTCTGTAAGGATCTAGCCATTCTTATTTCTCAATTGTGTAAATAGGTTTTTGAGTTTTCGTTTCTATTAATAAAATTACAAATATGAGCAAATTATTTTATATTATCTCTTTGCCGCTCATCAGCTTCATTATTCAACATCAATAAATATATGCGTGACTACTTATTTTCATTTTTTAATATGAAAATAAAATTTAGTTGTTGTACATGTAAATTCACAAGACATATACTAGGAATGCGAAAAATATTATGATACTAAAAAGGTATTATAACAGACAAAAAGAGATAAATATTGCTAATATAGAGATTGGAATAGGCATTTAAAAATAAATCGAGAAATGGGGGGAGAATATAAATTTTTCAAAGGTGAGAGAAAATTTAATTGTTAAAGCAAAATTGGAGAAGATAATTACTGATTTAGAGTAATGTATTTTGTAGCAACGATAAATCACCCAAAAAAAACCCAGGTCAAGGCATCTCCGGATAGTGGTACTCGGTCTCCTATTAGCCTTTGGCCATTAATGTGCGGTTTCGGCAAAAACACGAAGGCTATGTCACAAACTAAAATTCGTAATATATCGTGATAGCGTCGGAACACTAAATAGCTAATTAAATTCTTATTTTAATATTTTTAAAATCATAAATTTCCTTCATTTTAATTAATAAAAGATGAACTTTACAGAATTAAATCTTAATGTTTTCCACTTTCAATATTGAATATCCCATAATCATCCCAGAACCCGGTGTCGCACGTGCATAAGCATTACTATGAAATAAAATACAGCATCTGTCCGAAATAGAGGTTTGGATAGGAAAGAAAATACAAACACTTTGAAGGAGACTCCACTGGCTGTGGATCATAACATGGAGTACAACTCACATATGTCTTTGTATGCGTACATGCCTCTGCTCTTACAAGGCCGCTAATCATAAATGCTCCTGCACAAAATGTGCAACAAGTGTAGTATGAGTACGTAAATAAACACTTACAAGTAAGTATCCCGCCTAACCCCGAAAAAGTAGTGACGAGGAGTCGATTCCGACACTCACTATGGGTTAACATTATAATACCAGTAGTTTAATTAAGTATGAATTATATGAACAGCAGGAGGCTCAATAATCAATAAGTAAGTAAACATATCTTTTATTCTTTAGGAAATTTCTATCTTTGATTTCGTCATTTAACAATTTATATTTCAAGCGAATGAAGCAGTAGCAAGTAATATGGATTTCAAAGACGTAACAAGCGCAAACAATGTCGAGGTCGTACGACCCGCTCCAATACATATATATAAATTGTGCACTGTCAAGGGTCGAACGACACGGACCATAGATGCATCTATTTAATCTGTCAAGGCCATTCGACCCACTCCACAAAAGATAAACACATTCAAACAACCAAATCAAGAATCTATTTAGGGGCAATTATCCCAGGAAATGCTAATTTTTTTATGCAACGGTCAAGAAAACAAAGTTTAACCTTTTAAAGATTTCCTTTCAAAGTTCAATATGATTTACGCTATTTTAAGTTAACAATAAGGTTGCAAACGTCACAAGTATAACATGATTTGGGTCCTAGACTGTTACACCCCATATTTCATACGTGAAAGTACGCTATGTAACGACCCGGTCGGTCGTTTTGAGAGTTAGCGCTCTGATCCCCTAATAACTGTTTCCCCCACGTTTGTATCTACTTATGGGACTTGTCATAGTAATTACTTGCAAATTCCGGAGAGTTTTGGACACACAGTCCCTAACTATGAGTTTAAGCTTTAGAAATCGAGCTGTAGTTTGAACTGTATAAAGACGAGTCTGGAATAGAATTATGTCGACTCAGTTAGCTTCGTCGAGTGATTTCGGGGTTAAGAGCGTGTCCGGAATGTATTTTCGAGGTCTATAGTAGAATTAGGCTGAATTGGAGAAAGTTAGAATTTTGGCAATTTCGGCCGATAGATAAAATTTTGATATCGGGCTCGGAATGGAATTCCGAGAGTGGAAATAGGTTTGTAGTGTAATTTATGACATGTGTGTAAAATTTGAGGTCATTTGGATTAGTTTTGACTTGTTTCGGCATCGGTTGTGGATTTTAGAAATTTTATAAGTTCTTAGGCTTGAATCCATGCATAATTCTTGATTTTGATATTATGTGACGTGGTTTGAAGGCTCGAATAAGTTTGAATGAGGTATTAGGACTGGTTGGTAGGTTTGGTTGAGGTCCCGGGGGCCTCGGGTGTGTTTCGGATGCTCATCGGGCTAATTTTTGGACTTAGGAAGGATCAGATTTTGCTGGTGCTGGTGTTCTTCTCTGCGTTCGCGTGAGGGGTGTCGTGAATGAATAGGACAATCTAGGCTAAGGGGAAAAATGTTCTATGCGTTCGCGTAAGGGAGGTGCAAATGCGAGGGTCTGGACTAGTGTTAATCGTGAACGCGTGGGCCAGGTCGCGTTCGCGAAGAACTTTAACTTAACTATTCACTACGAACCGTAAGCACTTCATGTGTCGTAATTCTCTCCCCATCAACTACCACAATTTACTAAACATATTCTCCCAAACTACGCTAGCTGGCACAATCTTACCGCTCACTATGACCACGTCAATGCTTTGTTATTCTTAAACCCACCTTTAAACCCGTTGTATTGATTCCTCATATACGTTTGGAGTGACGTTGTTCAACAAATACCTAAATAAGTACCCTTTCCCAAGAAATACATAATAAATTGGCACAATCAATTGATGGCCATTCAATCAATAGAAATATGCACCTAGGTGAACAAGTAAAGAAATTTAAAGGCAAAATTATATTCAAACTTAACAAGAATTCATCCTCCAAAAGGTTGAATCAAAACCCTAGATAAGAAATTAGCTATTCATAATAGTATGCAAAACTGTAATCGTAGAATTCATAACCAATAACGAAAATAGAGGAAGAAAGAGGAAAAAACGCGGAGTTGAATCATTCTCCTTGCTCCAAGTGTGTTCTTGCCTCCAAAGATGTTGTGTAACCCTAAAGTAGTGTCTCCTCTCTTCAAATCACGTTTTAGTATGTATTTATAGTGATTAGGGTTTGTTCGGGCCGAAATTGCTTCTCCTACTTCAGATTGAAAAAGTTGAATTATTCTACCCCGGTCTCGGTCTGGCGAAGTGACCCTCAATTTGCTGTCCAGGATGTTCCTGATTTCTTCTGCTTCGATTCTGGTCTGGCGAAGTGAGCCTCGCTTTGCTGTTCGGGACTTTTCTCTTCAGCTCTTTTTCACCAATTTTCCCCCCATTTGATCCTTTTCCGCGCAAGTTTATTCCTACATATAAGAAACACTTAATGAGCATATTTTTACTTCAAAACCATGTGATCTCCACCGCTGAGTTATATCCCTTCCCCGCCCCATTGAGAAATAGAACTGACTAATCGTAAGTCAAAGGGTCGAGAAACGCACATAAGAAATGATATATAAACATACTAAAAAACATGCACTTCTCATCATTTATCATGCTCTTATATAAACTTTGGCCTCTCTCTGCTTCTCGACTTTACCGATTGTTTTGACTTCTAAGGTTTGGCAGGTCCTTTTGGTCATTTTCAGTTAATTGCCTCAACCTATCGATTGAGTGAGTTGGAGAAGAAAGTCTTAAAAGGCAGGATTCAATAATGGAAAAGGAGATATATAGCATTAGTATTATCAATAACATCTCAAGGGAAGGGAAAAGGAAAGTTTAGAAAGATTCCAAATGTTGTTAAGCTTAAGGTCTTTAATTCGATGATTTTGATCACAAATAGTTAGGGGTCCTTGAATGGAGCTTCCGAGAGATTTTATGCTAGGAATCCAACTTTAATGTCACGACCCAAATTCCAAACCTCGGGATCGTGATGACTGTAAAGGGTAAAACATGATATGACACGTGGTTGAATAAGAGTAGGACACGTGGAATATAAGATGGAGCTAAGGACCGAACGCAGCCACTCCGCTTTTCACTTGAAAGGATAGCGTTCATAAAGGTGTATTAAATGATCTACGCCCGGTGGCATTTACTAAGGGATATTCTGCAGCATTAAGAGCGACGGTCCGCTACAGAAAATTTGGCATTTATGTTCACCAACACATCTTCATCAATGACTCTCACAATTGACATTAAAAGAGTGCATGATCCTAGGACCTCATTCCCTAGACATAAAAATAAATAATGAGCTCAGTTTCCATTGTAAAGTACATGAATTTTATGGCAAAAACATATATTATATTCTATACAAAGCTTTATACAATTTACTTTCTTGCTTTTTGATTTCACCATTGTTATGCACGGAAACATCGTTCGCGAAATCATCATCATTGTTGTTTCATCCATATTCTAAGGATAAGTATCACATATTTCTTCAATTATTGTATTATTTTGATCAAATTAGTTCACTTGTGTAGAAACCACGTACAAATTCAATTGTACCATTTTGCGAGTAAATAATTTGGCGTCTACCGTGGGGCCTAGACAACCGTGTAATTAAATTGACCCTTGCCTTTTTTACTAACGTGTTTTGATTATTTTGTCTTAGAAGAAATCATAACAAATGGCAGGAAACACTATTAACGATGCACGCAACTTTGAAATTCGAGGGAATCAACCTCATTTAGAGGACTCAATCAGTGACACTCGCAATGACGGGAATGATGCTACGCCAGTACATGGCAGGCAGTACCCTGACGCAACAGGATCAAATCATGACATAGTTGAAGCATGAATTAACGAGGGCCTTAAACAATGCAAACATACGAGATCTAATTCCTCCCGCTGTCCCCGCAGACCAAATGCAGAGAGTCGACAACAACACTCCCAAGGGTGAAGTAGGTTCTGATGGAGCTGGGGGAACAGATCCGGTCTCAACAACGAGAATGATTCATTCGAAGATGATCTTATACTGTTCATGAGGGAAGTAAACATCTGCATGAATAAAATCCTGGGCGCATCACAAGTATTGAAAGGCCCAAACTCAAAGAAGTATATTCAATTATTGTACAAACCAAGTGCAGCACCAGAACTAATCCCGACGCGGTTCAAAATGTCTGAAATTCATTAGTATGATGGAACTTCAGATTCATAGGAGCACATTACTACCTACTGTTGATACCCAATTTTTTCCAAAATAATTTTAAAATGCATACATTTCTTCAAAATCATGCATTAGTATCAATTGGCATATTTTCACAATTTCTACATTTTTTTATTTGCCCAGTATTTTATTTCTAATAGATAATTATAAAATTGCATCACGAATGATTTCAAAAAAAATTCTTGAGTCAATATTACTATTTATGGTCTTATTAAGTCTAAATTATTCTATAAATGGCCAATATGGCACCTTTTGGCTACAATTGCAATAACTTTGCAATAATAGCCCATGCATATAATTTTTGTGCTATTGTTACCAGAAATGAGTCTTTTGTATTTTTAAATACTAAATAACCATTTTTAAAACATATCTATGCATAAATTTATTTTTATAATTGGTAATTATTTTAAAAATTATTTTAACCAATTTATTTGGGGTATTTAACAAGTAGCCATTTTTTATTTCAATTATAGCCTAACAAAGACCCCAAATACCTTATATCCCTTTTCCCAAAAGGAAACTAGTTGTCCCAATAATGTCAAAAATCCAAACAGATAAAGGAGAGGAAAAAGAGGGCACGACAGCATGGCGACTCTGTTGGGGACTCTAGGCTTTTACCATAACAAACCGCTTTGTGAATTTGTCTAAATGTGCCTTACTTTGTTAATACCTGCACCGTTTCCCTTTCCCCTTTATGTGCAATTAATTGTTCATTTTCCAAGTATTTATTTTCTCAAAACGAAACTGACATGTTTCTTTGTTTCCTTATATAACCGCCTTTCAATTATAATTGTGGTTGTGATGACCCAAAAGGTCATCCTGCGTAATTCTAGCCACATTTGTGTTTCGAGGCCCCGAAAGCCTTCGTTAATCTTGCCTCGATATGCGTGCGTAGCCCGGGCATGTAGCCGGGAAGTTTCTATGTGAAAATTTGATAAAAAGGAAATTTTGAATCAAATAATTGAATAAAGTTGACTTTGGTCAACATTTTTGGTAAACGGATCTAGACCCGTGATGTGACGGTCCCGTAGGGTCCGTAAGATAATATGGGACTTGGGCGTATGCCCGGAATCGAATTCCGAGGTCCCAAGCCCGAGAAATGAATTTTTAAAGAAAATTGTTTTCTGAAAATGATAAAGACTTTTGAAAATGAATAATTATGTGAAAACCGTGTTACCTGGCCCGTATTATGGTTCGGGAACCCGGAACAGGTTTATTATATGTTATGTGACTTATCTATGAAATTTGGTGTAAAACGGACTTGAAATGACGTGATTCGGATCAAAATTGAAAAAGTTAAGCTTTTATGAATTCTTGAGAAAATTCTATGAGTTTTAAGGTTTGATTCCTTATTTTTGGTGATATTTTGGTGATTTAAAAGCTTGAATAAGTCCGTAGGATGTTTTGGGAGTTGCGCGTGTTTTTGGTTTTGAGACCCGAGGGCTCGGATGAGTTTCGGGTAGCTAACGGGGTGTTAAAAAGTCAAAAATCAGGTGTTTTGGACTGGTTTCTGGTGTCTAGTGTTTTCTTCTCTGCGATCGCAGCCCTTGCTCCGCGATCGCAGAGGTCTATCCAGGCTCCTTCCGCGATCGCATTGTATGACGCCCCAGTATTCCGCGATCGCGAACCTCTTCCCGCGATCGCATAGGGTCAGCTAAGTTATGCTCCGCGATCGCGACCCCTCTTCCGCGATCGCAGTGAATTAGGATCAGGCTCTCCGCGATCGCAGCCCTCTTCTTGCGATTGCGATGAAGGAAATCGCCCAGTTAATTCCTTAAGTCAAAAACAGAACACTTATTGCGGGATTTCCTTATTCTCAGCTTCCTCCTTCTTCCCCAACCTTCATTGAGGACCTCCAAGCCAATTCTTCTTCCATAGCCTCGTGGGTAAGTATTTTCTACATCGTCTTCTTCCATTTTCCATCATTAATCACTAGAAAACTAGGTCTAAAATCATAAAATCAAGTGGGAAATTGGGTTTTTGGGTAGTGTTAGGTTTATGGGGAAATTGGATGATTCAACCTCAATTTGGGGTCGGATCCTAAAACTAATTACATAATTGAACTCGTGGGGTTATGGGTGATCGGGTTTTGGTCCGAACCTCGAGTTTAGACCACGTGGGCCCGGGGTCGAATTTTGATATTTTTGGATGAATGCTAGAAAATGAACACCTAGGCTATGGGATTATATTATTGAGTTTTTATTGATATTATTGAATTAATTATGCATAGATAACGTTGTTTCGGAGTCGCAGACGGTCTTAGAGAGTTGATTGCTATATTTTGGACCGAGGTATGTGTCTTGCCTAACTTCGGTGAGGGAATAGGTATTATTTGCTATGTGTTAAGTGATTATCATGTTCATTGCATAGGTGAGGTGACGAGTACCTATGCAATGTGTGTCTCGCATGCCCGTGAGTCTACTTTGATAGAAATTGTAGTATTTCTCCTATGCTTTGTATATTATGAGATTGTCCTTACTTAGTAATCTATTCTTGTTGGAAGTATTGATTGTTGAGTTTGAGAAAGTGATGATATGATTGATAATCCAAATGTAGAGGATACGATCGAAGTTATTGGTTATAGATGAGACCCTTGCCGGGCATTTATTGAGTTATTGAATTGATATTTTTCCCCCTTGCTGGGTGTTTCGGAACTGCTTATTTCCACTATGCTATACTTCTTGCCATTATATCTGTTGTTGTTTGGTGAGGAAGAGTGTAATGCACGAAGGGTGATGCCGTGCCATGTCATATGTTTACGTTGCATAGTGAGGAAGAGTGTAAAGCACGAAGGGTGATGCCGTGCCATGATTTTATTGATTATAAGCACGAAGGTAATTGTCGTGCCATGATTCATTGTACATTGCATTGTGAGGAAGAGAGTAAAAGCATGAAGGGTGATGTCGTGCAATGATATTTGACTACATTGCATTGTGAGGAAGAGAGTAAAAGCACGAAGGGTGATGCCGTGCCATTGTTTACTTTTCTGATATTTATACTTGTTTCGTTGTCGATTATGTTGGATTGCTTCCCTTGATCACTTCTATCTGTCGATGTGACTGCTCTATTTCACTTGTCCCCCTTTTTACTGCTCCCGTATCCCCTACTTGCTTGCTTATCTAACTGATGTAGAATAGGACAGGTTATCTTCATTGTCAAGTCTAGCCTCGTCACTACTTCGGCCGGGGTTAGGTTCGGCACTTACTCAGTACATGGGATCGGTTGTACTGATGCTACACTGCACTTCTTAATGTTGTGCAGATCCCGCATCCGGACCCAGTGGACCGCATTGAGGGAGTCACCTTCAGTCCACCCAGAGCTTCAAGGTATACCCGCTGGCGTTCGTGGGCCTTGGTGTCTCTCCTGCATTTGGATTTCCTCATTGTCTTGCCTTTTTCTTCTAGTTTCAGGACAATTATATATTTCTTTCAGACTTTGTATTTAGCACTCAGTTTAGTTAGTTTGTGAGGTTGTGACACCCCGGTTTTGGGATTGTCCGTTGTTGTTGTTTTATCATTTCATTATGAGTTTCTGAGATAATATTATTTTTCTGCTGTGAAATGTTTGAAGTGATTTGGGATGTTCGGTAAAGATTTGAAAGTTAATGGTGTGGGATGTTTTCGGTAAAGGTTGAACATTAATTAATTCGAGTTATTTCAGTAAATGTTTGAAAGTTAATGGTTTTAAATACTGTTACGTTGTTCTATCGAGGTCAAATGTTGTGTACGTTGGCTGGTCTAGCGGCTTCAACGTTAGACGCAGTCACGGCCCTGAAAGGTGGGATTTCGGGTCGTGATAGTTGTATTTATCGCTTTCATAATGTGAAAATACATGACAATATGTTGTTTATTGCTTATTTATTAAAGCATATTCATGCTTAACATCATACTCCACTCGTGCCTATACAAATCCTATGAAAACGCTTGATGAGTGGTTGCGCACTTCCAATTCATATCACCCCCTAAATTCGGAAAGGTTTATTTGCGGTAAAACCAGTCGATCAGCGGTGCAGTCGATGGTTCCGTGCCTTTCCCCCTCGAGTTGTCCGCTCGAGGGTACCGGTCTAGACCCCCGTAGAAACCTTACTCTTGTTATATTATGAATGCATCATGGTCAAACCTAGACGGGTTAATGTGTCGTCCGCACAATAACCCTTTAAGACAACCTTAGTCAAAAGTCCACCAGAGTTTTCATAATCCCAATGGACACAATCACGTTTTGTGCATTAATTTGGAGAACTAAATGCATGTACGCTAATAATAAGTGTATAAATTGTCGAGTCTGGTGGGGGAAAGGGCCTAACCATTTTTGTCTTGCAGAAAATGAGGCACGAGGTCCCCAGATTCGGTATGGTCAATAATATCCTAACCATGCTTCTAGACTAGTGGGAAGACCTTTCCTCCAGGGATAAGAAACACGTGAAGAAGTATCTAGGCAATTTACCGTCTCTTTTGGAAATCCAACCGAACAATATGTTGATTGAGGTGCTACTTTGTTTTGGGAATATTGAGATGACACCACTCTTCGAAGATATAGGAAGACTTGCTGGGCTAGCTTGGGAAAGCCCTAGGTTGTTGGTACTTGAGAACCGCACGGGCAAAAGGGTATCTGAAAATGATGGGGTTAAAGAAGAATGCTGAACTGGAGTGTTTGAAACAATCCTACATTGCTTTCGAGTAATTATATGAAAGATACAATCACAGCAAATCAGACAGTACCTATCATGTCACGACCCGAAATTCTCACCGCCGGGACCGTGATGGCGCCTAACGTTGAACCCTCTAGGCAAGCCAACGCAAATACTCAAATTTGTCATAATCCTTTATTATTAAACGAGAACAAGTGAAATACAACCTTTTCATAAATAAAAGCATAAGATGAAAACATACTAAAGTTACATAACTCAATTCATTGATTTTACGAATTCTCAAAAATAACCAAAACCCAGATCTTTGGGGTCACAATGTCACTGACCATCTACGAATAATACATGTATGGGTCTGAAAGAAATAAATACATTTATTTCTGAAGTAGCTAAAAACAAAAAATAAAGAAGTGGAAGGGGACGCAAAGGCCGGCGGACGCCTGCAGGACTACCTCGGTGTCTCCGGGTGGACTGAAGGAAGCCTCCTAGCTCTAGTGTCCACAAGGTCCTATATCGGGATCTGCACAACAAAAGATGTGCTGGTGTAGTATCAGTACGACTGACCCCATGTACTGAGTAAGTGTCGATCCTAACCTCGGCGAAGTCGTGACGAGGCTAGGACACGACAACCAAGATAACCTGTGCAATATAATAATACTTGGAAGGAATAATAATAAATAAGGGATAAACAACTAAGTACAAGAGAAAAAGGGAACATGCTGGGGGGAAAGAGATAGCAATTAATAGGAATAAATAAATAAGACAACAAAGTAAATATCAAAATAATAGCAGGGATTAGCAACACAGAGAAAATAGTGCACGTCATCACCCTTCATGGTTTACTCTCATCCTGACCAAATAATAAATGCAAGTACACGACATCACCCTTCGTGCGAATAACAGTAGAAATATCACCGTCCCGTCAAGGGACACAACTATAAACAATCTCACTCAAGTACATAACTTTACAAAATATTTCTCAACCGAAACAAATACTCAACAATATTCTCAACCAAGAATTTCCATCAAATGAACAACCACCAAAGTGAAATTCAATCTATAACGCAGTAAATATCAATGAAATCACATAGCTCATAATATCCGACTCACGGGCATGCTTGACACCAACATATAGGTACTCGTCACCTCACCTATACGTTGAACATGGTATAAACACATAGCAAATAAGGCTCAACATCTATTCCCTCGGGCTAAAGTTAGGCCAAACACTTACCTCGACTTTCACGACCAAAATCAAGCCTCAATCACCGCCTTTCCTTTTGAACTCGACTCCAAATCAATTGTATCTAGACATAATTGACTCAATAACATCAATAAACGCTAAATAATTCAATTACAACGCTTAATTATAAGTTTCCTATCATTCTTCCCAAAATTCCAAAAATCGACCCCTGTTGATACCCAATTTTTCCTCAAAATTATTTTCAAACTTGCATATATACCTTCAAAATCACTTTTCGTAATAACTGGTATTTTTCCATAATATTTCATATTTTTATAAAATTATTTTCCTATTTATTTAGTATTTGTATTCAATAATTATCATAAATTGTATTATAAATAATTTCAAAAAATTTCCCAGCTCAATATATCATTTTTAATCCTATTAGGATTTAATTATTTCACAAATTAACCAATTTGGCACTATTTAGCTATAATTACACAAATTTTGCAATTATGGCCTACTTGTATGTTTATGCTATTTTAATTCGATGATCAGTCATTTTTATATTTTAATATTAGCTAATTACCTTAATTTTTATCTATGTGTCATTAATTCATTTTATATAATTATTAACTATTTTATTAATTATTTATTTTATTTTTATGGGTA
>MDKH01028280.1:0-20213 GCA_005239495.1 Nicotiana undulata
ACAAACCACCACTTGCTTGCTCTAATGCTTCCAAAAGTGAAGAATATTTAATGAGAGAATGTTAATCAAAATCTAGACAAGAATGACCCACAACACCCAAGTAAATCCTCTTATAGTGGGAAGCAAATTCTGGTGAAAAACAGACAAAAACACCCCTGACGGACGATATGCGATCGCATTCATGCGTCGCATTTGCAGTGTGGCTTCAGGCATCAGATGAACATGCGATTCAAATGCGGTTCGCATTTGGGATATGCGGTCGCATATGTGGCCGCATTTCACTCCTTAATTTTTACTCAACTTTCTCTTGCGGTATGCGACTCCCAGGCTTGAAATGCGATTCGCATGTTGAAGATGCGATCGCATTTGACCATTTTCCTTCTCTTTTCTCTTCTTTTAACTTCCTTTTGCATGGTCTTGAGTGTTTACACCTTGTGTACTGCGAAACATCAATATACTATGATTAATAAGAGTAAATGCTCTTGAAACGAGCCCTAGTCTAAGCAATATGGTATTAAATGTGCCGAAATTCTCTGGCACATAAGAGGTTCACATAGTCCAACCGGGGGAAGGCTCAAGCACTTCTGAGGTGCAGTACATGGGGCCAAATTCTAAGATTAAAAAATGGAAGGCTACTCGATTCCTTGTCAGGCGGGAATCTCAGTAGTTCAGTCTTGCCTTCTTTTCTGCATTGCGAGTTATTTCACGGTGTATCTGGAATGTTTTATTTCGATGTCTTTTAATTTCAATGTAAACCCTCCTACCTTCAAATTATATGAAATGAAATCAATATTTCATCATCTATGGATCTTTTCTTTATTTCTTTATGATTTTGCTATTTTCTTAATTTTTTTTAGTTCTAATAATATGGACTTAAATATCATGACATGCTTGCGTACTTCATGCCCATATCCTAAAACACTGTCTAACTATGAAATAATGAATCAAGAACCATAATATGATGAAGATGAAGCTTTTTGGGAAATAAACCGAGAATTGAAACAATTTGAGAATAAGCCTAAGCCAAACTTAAATGAAACTGAGCCAGTTAATTTGGGCAGTTCAGAAGAGATCAGAGAAACCATTATAAGCATTCACGCTGAGGAAAAAACTAGAGATGCATTGATTCAACTTTTATTTGAATTTAAAAATATATTTGCATGGTCTTACAATGATATGCCAGGACTTAGTGTCGATTTAGTTGTAAATAAGTTGCCAACTTATCCCAGCTATCCACCTGTCCAACAAAAGAAAAGAAAGTTTAAAACAGACGTTAGTGATAATATCAAAGAAGAAGTTGCCAAACAATTGAAAGCTGGTGTAATCAGAGTAGTCTGATACACCACATGGTTGGCTAATGCGGTTCCGGTACCAAAGAATGGCGGGAAAATTTGAGTATGTGTTGACTATAGGGATTTGAACAAAGCAAGTCTCAAGGACAACTTTCCGTTACCAAACATCCATATTCTTGTCGACAATTGTGCCAAATATGTGATACAGTCTTTTATGGATTGTTACACTCGGTATCACCATGTTCTAATGGATGAAGAAGATGCAGAAAAGACAGCTTTCACCACACCGTGGGGAACTTAATGTTACAGGGTCATTCCATTCGGTCTGAAAAACGTCGGGGCAACTTACATGAGAGCTATGACCGACATCTTCCATGACATGATGCACCAAGAAATTGAGGCGTATTTATATGACGTGATCGTCAAATCTAGAACACAAGAAGACCATGTGCGATATCTAAGGAAATTCTTTAAGTGTCTGCGCAGGTATGACTTGAAATTAAATCCAATCAAATGTGCATTCGGAGTTCCATATGGGAAACTCCTGGGGTTTATAGTTAGTTGAAGAGGTATTGAGTTAGATTGAGCAAAGGTAAAATCTATCCGAGATCTACCACCTCCGAAAACCAAGAAAGAGGTCATGCGTTTGCTATGAAGGTTGAATTACATCAGCAGATTCATCGCCCAACTTACTACCGTGTGTGAAGTAAATGTGTAATGTGGGTCGGGCTTGGGCCAAACGGTCCGGGCTAAACGGGTCGGGGATTTGGCGGGCCGGGTTTATGCGGACCCGGGCCAAACGGTCCTAATGGGTGGAACCGGCCCACTGTGGGCCTAAGCCCACATGGGCCGGGGCTAAGTGGGTCGGGCCCACGGGCCTAAACGAGCTTAAATGATCCGGGCTATTTTTTTTAAAAAAGATTTTCTATCTAAGGCAATTTCTTGTAAATCTTGTGACTTAATTCTTGTAATTAAAATTTAAACACAAAAAAAAGTAAAGAGATATTCAAACTTGCACTAACATTGCATAATAAATTAATAATACTTAAAATTAATTTAACAAATTACAACATTAAGCATAATACGTCTAATAATTTTAAAATAACACAAATTGTTTGAAATAAACTTAAAATCTTAAATACGAATGTCTTGAGGACGCGCTTGACAATACTTTATTGTATGCCTCCTTAAAGGGCCTGTGCCCTCCAACTTTACACGCCGAGTGTAGACTTGACCACAGTACTTGCACATTACCGTGTAAGTTTTTTCATTTTCTTCTACCACATTATAGTGTTCCCGAACAAATGGGGTAACTATAGAATCACCGGGCATGATTTAACTTGAATTGAGGCTTTTTGTTTGATAAATGAGAGAGATTGATGATTTTGTAAGTAAAAATGAAAGAATGAGGGGGTATTTATTGTTGACAATAGGAAAAAAATATAATTATAAAAAGTTTGGGGGCCAAATGGCTATTTTTAAAAAAGCCAAATGGCTAGTTTTTGCAAGGGAAAAAGGATAAATTTGTACCTCTACTTTGATAATTGTTTACGTTTATACCTCGTTCTACTTTCCGTCTAAATATGTCCCTACCGTTAGTAAAGTAGATAAAATCGTCCCTAACTCTAACAAATCTCCAACGTGGCAATGGGACCCTTCAATTAAGCTGCCACCTGGACAAATATCAACCCAAATTAAAAGACCCATATCCGACCCAACTATCACAAATGAATGGTTCAAAATCTGGAAACAAATCCATGATGACAATGAAGAGGTGATGATAACAATGAAGAGGTCTCTAACAAAAGGGTACAAATAGATGATTTTCCTTATCAATAGTGCTGGTTTCTCCATTTCAAATCGTCGTCTTGAATTTATAAATGGATTCTGACGGATCAAAGATCGGATTTCCGACCAAACTCCGATGAGTTTCTTCATTGCTGGTAAGACAACGAATGGAGAATCGTCGAAGCTTCTTCCGACCAAACCCCGATGAGTTTCTGCGTTGATATTCTTGACCATGTTTGAACATCTCTCGCTTAAATGGGCTTGAATATGAAACCAAAAAGGAAGAAATGGGTTAAATGAGCATAAGAAAAAAGAGTAAGTTGCATCTAATTTGAGTATACTAGGAGATTTTGAGATTTGAGAACAACAACAAAGAGAAGAAAAGAAAACATGGGGTGGAAGGGAGATGGCAGGTTGATCTCCAAAAAAGTTGACATTCCGACGAGATTTGAAGCTGGTACTCCAAATCCTATGCTATTCAATGTGAATTTAGTTTTCACTTTATTATAGAATCTTCTAAATTTTTCAAATTGATTTTTTGTTTTTTTCTCACAATATTTTTTTTTGATAAAATTTTCAGTTGGTTACCTTATCATGAGCCATAATTTCCGTCTATAAATGAAAAAGAAAAAAGAAGAACAAGAACTGTAAAAGAAGAAACGAGGAAGAAGAAAAGTTGTGGTTGAATACTTAGAATTAATAGAGAGAGGTGAGACCCATAAGGTGATTGGATAGTTGGGTCAAAGAAATGGGCATGGGGCTTTTAATTTGGATTGACATTTGTCCAGGTGGCAGATTAATTAAAGGGTCCCATTGCCACGTTTGAGATCTGTTAGAGTTAGGGACGCTTTTATCTACTTTGCTAGCGGTAGGGACATATTTAGACGGAAAGTAGAACGAGGTATAAACGTGAACAATTTATCAGAGTAGAGGTACAAAATTGGCCTTTTCCCTTTTTGAAATTATAGCCGTTGTCTATTTTTTTTTAAAAATTCTATGTAATTATATTATATTATCTAAGGAAATTTATTGTAATTTTATTATAATTGTGACTTAAGTCTTGTAATTCATGTTTGAACACAAAAAAATGGTAAACAAATATTCAAGGAAACGCCTTATAATTTTTATTAGTACGATATTTAAAAAAATGGAAATATCTTTCTTACTCTTCCTCCTCCCAATGGAATGAGCACAACAAGGTACTAATACCATCATTAAAACGGAAAAAAACTAATCAAGATGTGCCAAAATACAAGTTACATATTAATCTACATATTATCTTTAACAAATTTCATAAATCTTTCAAGGTTCGGAGGAATTTCCGTTGGTGGTGGTAGCAAAGAAGCTTGTTTATCACCGCTTTCGGACGAAGAACCATCCTCCACAAGTTTCGTTAGAATTTCTTCATAAGCTTCGTCTATCTCCAGTTGTGATTCAGCAAGTCCAAAATTTCTTCTTTCGGAACGGATCCAATCTCTGAAGAGTACTGATTTTTTCAAGCTCTCCCTCATAGACGCTCTATGATCACCGATTTGAAGTCTCGCTTGACTGAAAGCCCTCTCCGATGCCACTGTTGAAGCTTGAATACTTAAAATATCTCGAGCCATCCTTGAAAGAACCGGATAGTGTTTTTCCAGTATATTTTATACATTTTTCTTGCTTAAGCTTCATTATCCTTATGAAACCCTAATTTTAGGGTTTATATTTGTGTTATGCTCGTCATGTTTGCTTGTCTGTGTTTCCTTCTAGATTTCTCTCTGAGTTCTATGCTCCTTGCTTAACTTTGGTGCTTGTGTTTCAATCCCCTATTGTCATATGTTCTTTGCTTAGGGTTTCCCTGAGACTGTTCCATACGGGCTATGTATCGAACTTGACTGTTCATCCTATTGATTGTTTTTATACTGATTTTTATAGGTTCTCTTTAAGACTGTAATACTTGCCTTAAAACTGTAATTTTGTGATATTTTCCTTAGAACACTTTACTGATTTTGTGTATTTTCCTTTAACTGTGATATTTTCCTTAAGACTCTTTACTAATTTTGTGTATTTTCCTTTAACTGTGATATTTTCCTTAAAACTCTTTACTGATTTTGTGTATTTCCTTACTTGTATGACATCTGCCCTAGCTGATAATCGATTCCCTGCGATTCCGAGGGATCTCTTACTGATTTTCAGAATTATACTCTGCCTTATTTTATGTATAAGCATGTCGCCGATTAATTCTTACTTTCCTTAATTCATATATTTTGTACCTAGTCCTAATCACATGCCTTATTCTTTACCACTCTCTGTATGATTGGAGTTAGTCTTTCAATTAGTTTTCTTTCCTTATTTATCACTGTGGTATCCATTTGAACTAGGACTCCCCAATTAAAGGGGAGTACTTACATTGATTGGATTCTAATTGTATTTACTTCTATAATTATACTACACTTACTTCTTACCTTATTTTCTACTCGTTTTCAAAACTATAAATACTCCACTCTTTCATTAGCATAGGACGAACAGACACATAAGTCAATACTCTCAATACTATTCTCTCTTGTGCTCTTTCTTTCTTTTTCTCTTTGCTCTACTGTTGTTCTCTGCTCTTGTCTATTAGCAGCCGGCTGTAAGCCAGCTGTACTCTTTCATCATCTAGTATGTCCTAATTAATTTTCCAAAGCTCCAAACCAATGTGTTTATTTATATTTCAGTTTGTCATATTCTTAATTGTTTTCTACCTATGTTTCTACTGTTCAATATGTAATTAACTCCTCGTTTTCCTGTTGATACTTGCCATGCTTATATCTTTACATGTTTATGATTAAGTCAATACTTGTCATAAACCTTGCCCATTTCTGTGTACATTTATTAGGTTATTTCTTTTCCTATTCAAATATCATGTGCCCCTGATCTCCCTGCACTTTTATCTGTTATTGCTTATCCTACTTATGACTTACATGCTTATGACTGTTGTTTTCTCCTAATCTTACCTGTTATAACTGTCCCCTGTTATTGTCTAGTATTATGTCTAAGCTTGACCATTTCTTGGTCCCCTAAATCTTCTGATTTTGTGTATTCATGCTTAGTGAGTTTTCATAAGTCTATATGTCTCCTTTGGCATTATGTGATATATTTGTCCCCTTTCCCCATTGTCCTTTTGTGCAATCCTATACTGTTGAATTTCTCTAACTAGTACTTCTGTTGTTTTAAAAAAAATCTCCAGTTCTGAAAACTCTTTTAAACTACTCCTTCCTGCACTCCACACTAATCTTAGAAACTAGGTCCTACCCCCTTTGTGTGAGCATTGCCTTGAGTACCCTTGAGTACTCATTGAACTTTGACACACAAGGCTGGTAATTCCACACTGCACCTTATTCAAATTCTTGGCAACTTGCTTGGGTGCTGGTATTGTCCAGGGACCCAATAAGGGCCCTAAGGAGCTTTGTCTCACCCAGGCCATGAAGGCTGTGAGACCAAAAGGGGTGAGGCTGGGAGACTGGGCCTGATTGAAGGCTCACTATAGAATAACTTCTTATTTTCCTCTTTCATTATTTTAATTCATTATTATGGTTTGTAATAATTTGTAAACGAATGGTTGGGGCTGGATAGTGAATATGGGAGGTTATGCATGCCTAGTTTAGGTAAAGGGTAGAAAACATGCTTATAGGACTTTACTTACTTATTTGTGCATTAGATAACTTGCATAGGACATGCATTTCACATATTAGAAATCTTGTTTTAGGACTTTCACTTTCAGCAAGTTATTATACTCATTTCATGATTCTGATCAGTTAATAACAAGCAAAAATAAATTGTCATAAGGTCATTGCTGCATTTTCATCTTAGAAACCATGTTTTAGGAACTCCTACGTGCATTAGATATCCTGCTGCTTAGGATCTTCTACTTGTTTGAGTTGTAATCATTAAAATTTCTAACTAGCCTGCTTAATCTAATAGTCCCGTAAAATATGGTTAATTTGTTTGAAACGTTTTCTGCAAGTATATATCTCTTAAAAAAACATAATTAAATATGCATGTTCACCCTTTGATATAATTAGGAAATATAGGCGACGCCTAGGCAAACTTTAAGACTAATGCGTATTGAGATTAATTAACTGGGTTTAGAACCGATCAGTCCCTTTAAACATTTTACTTCCTGATGCTCCCCTTCTTGTTTTACCTCATTGTAGTCATTTTTCTCTTGCTCTATTTTTTAAAACAGTCTTGAAATTGTCTATTTGCTTCCCCTAGGGCTCTCTGATTTTTGTACTATTATGTTTTAAATTACTGGGTTTTCAAAGATACTCCCCCCTGCTCAAAATTGTGCCACTTCGAATCTTTACTATGAACATTTCAAAGCTACTGTAGTTTTGATACTATTTGTTACTCCTTTACTGCAATTACCTATAACTATTGTTATATGTTAAGCTGTTGTATTCTGGTCACTGATCACTATTTTACTTCAAAAACAGACTTCGATGATTTTCTGCTATGTTTTTCCTGAAAGCTTTAAATCACTGTACTTCTAAGTTTTTACCTTTACCTTTAACTGCTATATTTCTGAAAGTCAGCTATTTTGAATCAATCAATCTCAATTAAATCCGCTGCCTTCATTAAGTTTTCCAAATCAGATTCTTCTTGCGATTTACTGTTTTACTCAAAATTCATGTTTTAAACTCCTATCATTGAGACTTTAAGTGTGTTTGAGACGTGCCAATTATATGTCTACCTGTGGAGGGATCTATGAGCCTTTATTTGTCCCTATGTGTTCCTTCATATGTGAAGTCCTACTTGTTATGCATGTCACATAGTATTTTATCCTTTAAGCCTAGGGGTTCAGCCTAGCACTCACATCATAGGATTAGTAGTCCTAAATACCCTCCAGGACTCATAGGATGGGACGGGTAATGGCACGCAATAAGCACTCGTGACCAACACGCGTGTTTTAAATAACCTTACGGGTTGGGAAGGGTAGAATACGGATATGATGACCGGTGCGCTAATACCACGTGTAGCCGCCTCTTTGAGGAAGTGACATACCGGGTATTGCATTGATGTGATCCGTATTACTTTAAACTTAGGATAATTCTTTTATTTTGCAATTTTTTCTCCAAAGCTTTTAAATAAAACTTGTGCCTTGTATGAAATCCCCTCTTATCTGAGCCTTACTTGGTTATTGGTCCAAATTCACAAAACTTCTTGGTTGGGACCCACAGTTGTGGATCTTGAGGGGTGCCTAACACCTTTCCCTTGGGATAATTTCAAGCCCTTACCCGTTCTCTGGTATTGCAAACTAGTCCATGAGTTATCAACTCTAGGTGCCCTAACGCACTATAAAAATCGTTAGGTGGCAGCTCTTCCTTTTCCTTTAAGGAGTTGTCTCTAATGTCTTAAACCCGATCTTTCCGTACCTAACCTGTGCAATGAGAAAAAGGGGGCACGACACTCTTCGCACATGCCGACATTTTATTATCATCACCCATGACACCTCCTTAGCACAATGCTCACAACAATCATATCGCCGCAATCTATCATCAGCTAAGAATTCTTACTGTCATTTTATTTCCTGCATAAGGCTACTATTCTTCCTTCCGAGACTAAGCATTGTCTCCGCTTGCGTTATATTTCTTGCATTGCATAAGGCTACCATTCTGCCTTCCGAGGTTCCACGCTACCTCTCTTTGCATTTTATTTCTTGCATAAGTCTACCATTATGCCTTCCGAGGTTCCACGCTACCTCCCTTTGCATTTTAATTCTTGCATAAGGCTACCATTCTGCCTTCCGAGGTTCCACGCTACCTACCTTTGCATTTTATTTCTTGCATAAGGCTACCATTCTGCCTTCCGAGGTTCCACGCTACCTACCTTTGCATTTTATTTCTTGCATAAGGCTACCATTCTGCCTTCCGAGGTTCCACACTACCTCCCTCTGCATTTTATTCCCTGCACTGCATAAGGCTACTGTTGTGATGACCCAAAAAGGGGTCATCTTATGTGCATCTAATTTGGATTGCGTTCCGAGGCCCGAAAGCCTCCATTAATCTCACCTCGATGTGCGTGCGCAGCCCGGATCGAATAAAGTAGCCTTTATGTGAAAAACTTGATTAAGAGTTAAATTTGTGATAATTAATTGAATAAAGTTAACTTTGGTCAACATTTTATGTAGACGGAACCGGATCCATGATCCGACGGTTCCGAAAGGTCCGTAGGAAAATATGGGACTTGGGCGTATGCCCGGAATCGAATTCCGAGGACCCAAGTCCGAGAAATGAATTTTTAAAGAAAATTGTTTTATGAAAATATTAAAGGCTTATTAAAATGAACCTTGATGTGAAACCTGTGTTGCTGGGCCCGTATTATGATTTCGGAGCTCGAAACAGGTTCAATATGTGTTATATAAGTTATCTGTGAAATTTGTAAGAAACGGACTTGATTTGATTGGTTTCGGATCAAAATGAGGAAAAATTGGAGTTAATGAAGTTTTGAGGTTTTTTTTAAAGAATTTAAAATTTGGCTTGAAGGGTGATTTTATGTTCCCGAGGTCCGACTGAAATTCCGAGACCAGGGATAGTTCCGTTGTGTCATTTATAACTTGTCTGCAAAATTTGAAGTCATTCCGAGTAGTTTAGGCCGGTTCGGCGCGTTGAAGTAAATTTTAGAATTTCAAAATTCTTAAGTTTGATTAATTTGGTTTTGGGGTTTGATTTCGAGTTCCATTGTTGTTTTTCATCTTCCGTAAGTTCGAGCGAGTCTGTATGATGAATACAGACTTGCCGGTGCTTTTGGACGGGGTCCCGAGGGGCTCGGGGGTGTTTTAGACCCCTGGGAGCTAAGTTGGATAACTAGAAAAATCTGCTATCTGGTTTCCTTCTCTGTGATCACAGAAGGTGGGTTGCGATCGCGGAGAAGGATTTTTGCTGGGTTGTTGATTGCTCTGCGATCACAGAGGTCTGGGTTCCACACCTTCGCGATCGCAGCTCGTTTCTTGCGATCGCATTGATTAGTGTCTGGGCCGGGTGAGTTTGTTCTACGTGATCGCATGACCCCTGCCGCGATCGCAGAGGTCTTGCCAGTTGTTCTTCGTGATCGCAGGACCTCTGCTACGATCGCAGAGGTCTGGCCAGTTGACCTTCGCGATCGCAGGCCCCTTGTCGCGATCACTATGAAGGTTTTCCTAGGCAGTAGTTAAATGTCCAATTACGGGATTCTTCCTCATTATTCAATACCCAACCTCCATTAGAGCTCCTCCAAGCTAGGGAAAAGACTGCCCAAGTTCAAACTCATCAAGGTAAGTAATTCCTAGTCCGTTTTCATTACTTTTAACATCAAATTCAAATAAAATCCTCTTCCAATTAACTTAAAATTCATAGGAATCGATAGAAAAATGTGGGGTTTTGGGAAAATAGTGAAACTTCATTTTTAGCCAAAAATTCCTAAATTAATTATGTAATTACGATCCTTAGGCTTCGTGAAGTTCATTCCTTCGAAAATTTCCAGGATTTGACCATGAGAGGCCGGGGTTGGAAATTGAGAATTCTTCAAGAATAGCAATGTTATTGAATAACTAGGATAAGTTATCACATTGTACATGCATTGATGTTGTTTTATACCTTTTGACTAGTTGCGAGACCTCGGGTATAGAGTTTGGAGTTTCGGGCGCAATTGTGGTCCGAAGGGTAGATTCGACACGAGGTGAGTCTCCTTTCTAACCTTGTAAGAGGGAATTGTCCCCATAGGTGATGTATATGCTATGTTTAAATTTTTTGGGGGCTACGTATGCACCAAGTGACGAGAGTCCGTACGTAGCGGCTATTATTGTTACGTCCGGGTAGTTAGGCCCACATCATGCCTTGTATGTTTTCCCTGTAATGCCTTAATGTTTTCTTGGTAATGCTTCATATGATTTATTGTAATGCCACTAGTACTACGAAATTATGTTTTGCATCGCATTATTCTTCTGAGGCTTTATTTAAATGAAATTATGAATTATAAGGGAGCGGGCCGTACGCCACGGCGGATTTGAAATGAAATTATGAAATATAAGGGAGCGGGCCGTACGCCACGGCGGATTTGAAATGAAATTATGAAATATAAGGGAGCGGGCCGTACACCACGGCGGACTTTAAATGAAATTATGAAATATAAGGGAGTGGGCCGTACGCCACGGCGGATTTGAAATGAAATTCTGAAATATAAGGGAGTCAGCCGTACGCCACGGCGGATTTGAAATGAAATTATGAAATATGTGGGAGCGGGCCGTACACCACGACGGATTTGAAATGAAATTATGAAATATAAGGGAGCGGGCCGTACGCCATGGCGTATTTGAAATGAAATTATGATATATATGGGAGCGGGTCGTACGCCACAACGGATTTGAAATGAAATTGTGAAATATAAGGGAGCAGGCCGTACGCCACGGCGGATCAAAGAATTTGTGATTTTTGTTTTCATTCGGTGGTCTTACTTTTGAAAGTGCTTTATGGTTTAAGTTCAGTAACTGTTTGGATTTTCTGTTCTCTGTACGTGTACTTGTTGCTTATTTTTCCCTGACATGCCTACCGATTTTCATCATATTTTATCATATGTTATTAGTACTGGACCCTAGTGAGTATCGAGTCGACTTCTCGTCACTACTTCTTCGAGTTAAGGCGGGATACTCACTGGGTACATATTTATTTAATATGTACTCATGGTGCACTTTCTTTTCTTTTATGTACTTGACTGTACAGGTCCGAAGGCTGGCACGCCTGACTATCAGGCCACTGCTAGATATTGATAGCGTGGCCATACTTCTCAGTGAGCTGCTTTCTCGGCGACTTCCTAGCAGCACCCTGGAGCTCTTTTGTTACATTTCTCCGCTTACTTCATTCAGACGGAGACTTTGTATATATTGTAGTCATTGTATATTCAGTAGTTGCCCATGACACTAGTGACACTAGTTCCTGGCACACACGCGTAGTGTATATTTATATTTTGGGGTTTTTGGATGTATATCTATGTGTGCATTTTATTTCGGCTTGTATCTACTAGGATTTCACTTCCGCTCAAGGCTAGTATCATGTTGGTCGTTACAAATTGGGAATCTTTGACTGTTTAACTAGATGGAAAAGTTATCACTTGGTGTAATATTGTTGGCTTGCGTAACCCCGTTGTTGGGCGCCATCACGACTCGGATGGGATTCTGGATCGTGACAACGTGGTATCAGAGCACTAGGTTCACGTAAGTCTCACGAGTCATGGGCAGGCCCAGTAGAGTCTTGCGGATCGGTACGGAGATGTCTGTACTTTTCTTCAGGAGGCTATGGGGTGTTAGGAAACTTCCCTTTATTCATATCCTGTCGTGCAATCTATGATGTACTCAAATTATTCTTCCATTCTCTCGCAGATGGTGAGGACGCGTGCATCCCATGTTCCTGGTCCGGGAGAGGCCGCTGCCCCGGCTGCCCAAGGTTGGGGTAGGGGCACGGGTAGAGCACCTGCTCGAGGTAGGGGACGAGGACGTCCCAGAGCTACGCCAGGGGCACCGCCAGAGGACCCTATTATAGAGGAGTAAGATGAGGTGCCTCCAGTAGCACCTGCTCCAGTGGATTTCATGACAGGGCCAGGCTTCCAGGAGGTCATGGGCTGTATGCTGAGATTCATAGACACTATGTCTCAGGCTGGTTTATTTCTAGCCGACCTTGCCACTTCTCAGGAGGGAGGGGGAGTCCAGACCCCTACCGCTCAGGCCATAGGTCAGGCAGCAGCAGCACGTCATACCCCGGGCACACCGCCCGTGGGAGGGGTTCAGCCCGTAGTAGCAGCCCCAGAGCCCAGGCCAGTTGCAGAGGGTGACCAGCAGAAGATGTTGGATAGATGGACCCGACTTCGCCCTCCAGTCTTCGGGGGTGAGCGGGGAGAGGATGCTCAGGATTTTATTGATAGGTGCAGGGACAGACTGCACAACATGAGGATTTTGGAGTCCCATGGAGTGGATTTCACCACATTTCAGTTAGAGGGCAGAGCTCGCAGGTGGTGGCAGTCATATATTCTCAGCAGGCCAGCAGATTCTCCTCCTGTCACTTGGGACCAGTTCGCTCAGTTATTTCTAGACAAATACATTCCACCTTCTGAGAGGGAGGAGCTACGGAGTCAGTTTGAGTGACTAGAGTAGGGGCAGATGTCAGTGACTGATTATGAGGCTAGATTTTTAGAGTTGTCTCGCCATGCCCTTATGATATTGCCTACTGATGCCGAGAGGGTGCGGCGGTTTATGGCAGGCTTGTATCCAGGTATTAGGACCTCTATTGCCAGAGAGGTAGAGATGGGTACCCCATATCAGCTTGTAGTCGAGATAGCTCGACGGATTGAGGGTTACCGTATGAAGAGCAGGGAGCAGGGTCAGCAGGACAAGAGGGCCAGGTTCACAGGTGACTTTAGGGGTGCTCCAGCTAGGGGTAGAGGTCAGTTCGGAGGCGGCCAGTTCAGTAGGCCTTCATATTCAACACCTCCACTACCTCCCAGGTGTATTGCAGCGAGGCCTCAACTCGGTGCTATGCCAGAGCATTCTTATCGACCCCCAGCCACCCAGGGTGCACCCATCAACTATTCCAGTCATCAGAGGTCCTCTAGCTCCTATTTTAGTGCCTTACCTGAGGGTTCACACCGCCCTTCAGCTATTCAGGGTTCTTCCACTTTCGGGCAGTGGGCTGTAGCACCCAGAGGTTTTTATGAGTGTGGGGAGCCGGGTCATATTTGGAGGTTTTATCCCAGGTATCGGGGCAAGGTAGTGCAGCAGAGTTATCAGCCTAGGAGTTCAGCACCAGCAGTACGGCCACCCCGAGGTGGGGGACAGGTCGGCAGGGGTCATCCAAGAGGGGGAGGTCAGTCAGAAGGAGGTCAGTTAGTTCCTGTTCACTCTGGGGGAGTTCAGTCTTCCGAAGCCTCAGCCAGATTTTATGCCATTCCGGCCAGATCAGATGTAGTGGACTCAGACGCCGTGATCACATGTATTATCTCCGTATGCGGTAGGGAAGATTCGGTACTATTTGATCCATGATCCACGTATTCATATGTATCTGTACTATTTGCTCATTTTCTGGATGTCCCTCGTGAGTCCTTGTGTTCTCCTATATATGTGTCCACTCTTGTGGGCAATTCTGTGGTGGTAGGCCGGGTCTACCTGTCTTGTGTGGTCACTTTCTGCGGTCTCGATACCAGAGGAGACCTTTTATTGCTGGATATGATATATTTTAAGGTTATCCTAGGCACGGATTGGCTATCTCCTTATCATGCTGTGTTAGATTGCCATGCCAAGACAGTCACTTTAGCCATGCTTGAGTCTCCTAGACTAGAATAGAGAGGTTCTTTAGTTAGTGCCTCCAGCCGGGTTATTTCCTTCTTAAAGGCTCGGCATATGGTCCAGAAGGGTTGTTTGGCTTACCTTGCTTATGTGCGGGACACCACCGCCAAGTCTCCTACCATTGATTCAGTGCTTGTTGTTTGAGAGTTCCCGGATGTGTTTCTTTTGGATCTTCCATGCACGCTTCCAGATCGAGATATTGACTTCTGTTTTGATTTGGATTCAGATACTCAGCCTATTTCCGTTCCCCCCTATTGTATGGCTCCTAAGGAGATAAAGGAGTTGAAGGAGCAGCTTGAGGAGTTGTTGCCGAAAGGGTTCATCAGGCCGAGTGTGTCGCCGTGGGGTGCTCCAGTCTTATTTGTGAAGAAGAAGGATGGGTCTATACAGATGTGCATTGAATACCGCCAGCTGAATAAGGTTACCATTAAGAATAAGTATCCTCTGCCGCGCATCGATGATTTGTTTGATCAGTTAAAGGGTGCGCGTGTGTTTTCTAAGGTTGACTTGAGATCGGGTTATCATTAGCTGAGTACTCGAGCTTCAGATGTTCCGAAGACTGCATTTCGTTCCAGGTATGGCCATTATGAGTTCCTGGTGATGTCTTTTGGTTTAACCAATGCCCCAGCAGCCTTCATGGACTTGATGAATAGGGTATTCAGGCCGTATATTGATTCCTTCGTCATCGTCTTCATTGATGACATCTTGATTTATTCGCGGAGCCTGGGTGAGCATGAGCAGCACTTGAGAGTTGTGCTCCAGACCTTGCGGGAACAGAAATTGTATGCTAAGTTCTCCAAGTGTGAGTTCTGGTTAGATTCCGTGGCATTTTTGGGGCATGTGGTATCCGGGGAAGGTATCAAGGTTGATCCTCAGAAGATTGAGGCGGTTCAGAGTTGGCCGCGTCCTACTTCAGCTACAGAGATCAGGAGTTTCTTGGGCCTAGCAGGCTATTATCGCCGATTCGTGGAGGGGTTCTCCTCTATTGCAGCCCCACTAACCAGATTGACTTAGAAGAATGTCCCGTTTCGGTGGTCCGACGAGTGTGAGGAGAGCTTTCAGAAGCTTAAGTCAGCTTTGACCTCAGCACCAGTTCTGTCATTTCCTTCCGGTTCTGGGATGTATACCATGTATTGCGACGCTTCACGCGTCGGGTTGGGGTGTGTGCTGATGCAGGATGGTAGGGTTATTTCTTATGCTTCGGGACAGCTGAAGGTTCATGAAAAGAATTACCCTGTGCACGATTTAGAGTTGGCAGCGATGGTCCACGCTTTGAAGATATGGCGGAACTATCTATATGGTGTGTCTTGTGAGGTTTATACTGACCACCGCAGCCTGCAGTACTTGCTTAAGCAGAGGGACCTTAACTTGAGACAGCGGAGATGGCTTGAATTGTTAAAAGATTATGATCTCACTATTTTATATCATCCGGGCAAGGTGAACGTAATAGCAGATGCTTTGAGCAAGAGGGCGGCGAGTATGGGTAGCTTAGCCTACATTTCAGTTGAGGAGAAACCTTTAGGCTTGGACATTCAGTCCTTGGCCAATCACCTTGTGAGGTTGGACCTTTCAGAGCCTCGTCGAGTTTTGGCTCATGTAGTCGCTCAGTCTTCGTTGTTGGGGGAGATTATGGCTCGACAGTTTGATGATCCATGCCTTGCAGAGCTTCAAGATGCAGCGGTCCATGGAAGGGCCAAGGAGGTTACTTTGGGCGAGGATGGTGTCTTGAGACTCCAGGGCTGTTTATGTGTTCCTAATATTGATGGCTTGAGGAAGAGAATTTTGGAAGAGGCCCACAGTTCTCGGTATTCTGTTCATCCGGGTGCGACAAAAATGTACCGTGATTTGAAGCAGCACTACTGGTGGAGGCGGATGAAGAAAGATATAGTGCAGTTTGTGGCTAGGTGTCTCAATTGTCAGCAGGTCAAGTACGAGCACCAGAGGCCAGGAGGCTTGTTTCAGCAGATGCCCATTCCTGAGTGGAAATGGGAGCGCATCACCATGGACTTTGTGGTTGGGTTGCCTCGGACTTTGCGGAAGGTTGACGCGGTTTGGGTCATTGTGGATAGGTTGACCAAATCGGCGCATTTCATTCCTGTGGCTACTACTTATTCTACGGAGAGGCTGGCTCAGATTTATGTTCGAGAGATAGTCCGGTTGCACGATGTGCCGGTGTCCATTATATCAGATCGAGGTCCTCAGTTCACCTCGCACTTTTGGAGAGCATTGCACAGTGAGATGGGCACTCAGATAGATCTCAGCTCAGCATTTCACCCTCAGACTGATGGTCAGTCGGAGCGTACAGTTCAGATTTTGGAGGATATGCTCAGGGCTTGTGTGATTGATTTTGGCGGTCAATGGGACCAGTTCTTGCCTTTGGCAGAGTTTGCATACAATAACAGTTACCAGTCCAGCATCGAGATGGCCCCATTCGAGGCTTTATATGGTCGGCGATGTCGTTCTCCGATTGGGTGGTTTGAGCCTGGCGAGGCCAAGCTATATGGTACAGATCTGGTGAGAAATGCCTTGGAAAAGGTGAAGATTTTTTAGGAAAGGCTCCGTACAGCTCAGTCCAGACAGAAGAGTTACGTGGATCAGAGGGCGCGTGATGTAGCATTTATGGAGGGAGATAAGGTTATGTTGAAGATTTCGCCGATGAAGGGCGTTATGAGATTCGGGAAGAAGGGCAAGCTGAGCCCCAGGTTTATAGGCCCTTTCGAGGTGTTGAGGCGAGTCGGGGAGGTTGCTTATGAGCTCGCTTTACCTCCCGCCTTATCGAGAGTTCATCCGGTATTTCATGTATCCATGCTCCGGAGATATCATGCCGATTTCTCTCACGTGATTGATTTCAGCACTATTCAGTTAGATGAGAAGTTGGGCTTCGAGGAGAAGCCAATCGCTATTATTGACACGCAGGACCGCCAGTTGAGGTCTAAAAGAGTTTCTGCCGTAAAGGTCCAGTGGAGGGGCCAACCAGTCGGTGAGGCGACTTGGGAGTCCGAGGAGGACATGCGGAGCAGGTATCCACAGCTATTCGGCACTTCAGGTACGATTCTACGTCCGTTCGAGGACGAACGTTTGTTTTAGAGGGGGAGATTGATATGACCCAAAAAGGGGTCATCTTATGTGCATCTAATTTGGATTGTGTTCCGAGGCCCGAAAGCCTCCATTAATCTCACTTGATGTGCGTGCGCAGCCCGGGAAGCCTTTATGTGAAACACTTGATTAAGAGTTAAATCTGTGATAATTAATTGAATAAAGTTGACTTTGGTAAATAGTTTTGGTAAACGGGCCCGGATCCGTGATCCGACGGTTCCGGAAGGTCCGTAGGAAAATATGGGACTTGGGCGTATGCCCGGAATTGAATTTCGATGACCCAAGTCCGAGAAATGAATTTTTAAAGAAAATTGTTTTATGAAAATATTAAAGGCTTATTAAAATGAACCTTGTTGTGAAACCTGTGTTGTCGGGCCCGTATTATGATTTCGGAGCCCGGAACAGGTTCAATATGTGTTATATAAGTTATCTGTGAAATTTGGTAAGAAATGGACTTGATTTGATTGGTTTCAGATCAAAATGAGGAAAAATTGGAAATAATGAAGTTTTGAGGTTTTTTTTAAGGAATTTAAAATTTGGCTTGAAGGGAGATTTTATGTTCCCGAGGTACGATTGAAATTCCGAGACTGGGGATAGTTCCGTTGTGTCATTTATAACTTGTCTGCAAAATTTGAAGTCATTCCGAGTAGTTTAGGCCGGTTCGGCGCGTTGAAGTGAATTCTAGAATTTCAAAATTCTTAAGTTTGATTAATTTGGTTTTGGGGTTTGATTTCGAGTTCCATTGTTGTTTTTCATGTTCCGGAAGTTCGAGCGAGTCCGTATCATGAATACAGACTTGCCGGTGATGTTGTACGGGGTCCCGAGGGGCTCGGGGGGTGTTTTAGACACACGGGAGCTAAGTTGGAAAACCAGAAAAATCTGCTATCTGGTTTCCTTCTCTGCGATCGCAGAAGGTAGGTTGCGATCGCGGAGATGGATTTTTGCTGGGCTGTTGATGAGTGGTGATTTTACCACTCATTTTAGCCTCTTCGCATTAGATTTTGTATTGTTAAATGATAACTTGAGGTCGTTTTTAGTGTATAATTGCTCAATTTTCAGGGAAATGATGCTATGAAGGTTGGTGTTGAATTGGAACGAAAGTTGGACAAAAAGCGATGAAAAAGTGCATGAAAGGCTTCACTAATTCCGCACCTGCAGATTAAAGGTCGCAATTGCGACCTCGCGCCTGCGAAGGAATGTTCGCCCTTGCGAAGCCAGCTCAGTGACACAAGAACCGCACCTGCGGAACCGCAGGTGCGACCTCATGTCCGCAATTGCGATGGAAGTAAAACCAGCCTAATCTCGCACCTGCGAGTGAAATTCACGCACCTGCAGAACCGCAGGTGCGACCAGACGTCTGCCCCTGCGAAAAGGTGACCAAACTCAGAACTCGCACCTGCGAGAAATATTCCGCCCCTGCGGAATCGCACCTGCGAGGAATCTTCCGCATGTGCGGTAGTCGGGCATCAGATCTGGACAAAGGTGTAAAATCACATTTTCCAAACTCAACTCTTATATACTCGACCTAGCAGCCATTGTTTTGGTATCTTTGGAAGGAAAGTAATATCTTTGGACATATTTTGAGCTTTGTAAATATATTTTGAGTAGAGAAGAACAAGTATTGATTTGTGGGTTTGCACACACACTTTGGATTTGTAGATTTCGACATTGTGGTGAAGTTTTCTTTACCCATTTGTGTTTATTTCTTCATTTCCTTGCTTTGTATTGTATATCTAAGTGTGTAGTATTTTTCCAACACTTGAATATGGTTTATGGGAATATTCATGTTTAAAGTGTGGATTAAATACCTTGTTGTGCTTATGTATTGAATGATTTTCATATATTTGTGAAGTGGGTGTTTGTTATTTTAATTATTCTTGTTCTTTAATGTTTCCAAAGGGATTAGCTAACCCTAGGACTCGCCCATTAACTCCGAATTAATTTTGGAAAAGATTATTTGGGGTTGGGAAAGATTAATTAACAAGAACTTGAGGATTTAACCCTCATTTTATAGATTCTACCTAGGGATAGGATTGAACTACTTGTAGCCAAACCCGTCAGTGCTTAATCTCCTAATTGGGTTAGGGCTAATTCAATTAGGAAGACTTGTTAGTCTTTGGGAAAAGCTAATTAAGAAATGTTATCCGTGGCTAATTAACACTACCCGCTTATATCTGTAAAATCATGAAATACATTGGATCGTTACTCGAGTGTAATACCTGAAGCATCGATACTTGTTGCCATCGATCATTTTAATTGCTTTATAGGTTAGTTTATATTTTTGCATTTAGTTATAAAACAATTTTCTACACCAAAATTGTATTTGTTTGGCACTGTGCGATAAGTGATAATTCTCTAGCATTCCTAAACGCTCTCATATTGTTCTCTGTGGGATTCGACCCCAACCTTGTTGGGTTACTATATTTGACAACGATCGCTTACATAATTTTAAGGTGTAAATTGACGTATCAAATTTTGGCGCCGTTGCCGGGGACCAATAGGCGTAACTTAGGTTATTGGTTGTTGGAAAAGTAAGCTTGAGTGCTTTGATCCAAATTTGTGAATGCTTGTATAATATTTTTCTTGTTCATTCTCAAAAACATTATAAAAAAAAAATATGGCATCATATAATGAATATTGGTCGCATGGTAGTTGTTCATATTTTGATGACCCTTGTCCTTATTGTGGAGGACCACACTCGTGGCAAA